>DWQP01000014.1:0-84028 GCA_018237385.1 Apodemia murphyi | reverse complement strand
TCACGTATCGCCGCTTTCACCTCGATGTTTTATTTCCTCGCTCCCAGTCGTAACTTGAACTCCGGCCGACAATTCGCTATACCACTGGCTTCTTAAGTGCAGTAAGGAACAGGTGGATGCGAAACAATATTTGCGTTTTTTGTGGCGCCAGCGAAGGCGTCAATCCCGCTTATGCCGAGCAGGCTCGTCAACTGGGGCAGCTGCTGGCCGCACAGGGGCGCCGTTTAATCTACGGCGGCGGCAAGAAAGGGTTAATGGGGATCTTGGCAGATGCCGTGTTGGCAGCGGGCGGTGAAGCTGTCGGCATTATCCCCGAGCGCCTGGTTGAAGCGGAAACCGCGCATCGCGGCCTGACCGAACTGGAAGTGGTGCCTGATATGCATACGCGCAAGGCCCGTATGGCCGCGCTGGCGGACGGTTTTATCGCCCTGCCCGGCGGCATCGGTACGCTGGAAGAGCTGTTTGAAATCTGGACCTGGGGGCAAATCGGCTATCACAACAAGCCGGTCGGCCTGCTGAACGTTAACGGCTTCTACCGCCCGCTGAGCCAATTCCTCGAACACGTCGCCGATCAGGGCTTTATGCGCCACGACTATCTCGGCACCCTGCACATCAGTGAATCGGCACAAACGCTGCTGCAACAGTTTGACGATTATCATCCTAAAAATTACGACCGCTGGGCGAAATAAACCCGCTGCGCAGCCAGCGGTCCCGCCGCTGTCTGCGTTACATTTCCCGCCAAACTCTGCTACTATCACAGCACATTTTTCTCGTGAAAACGGCACCGCTCATGAAGTTTGTCTCTTTTAATATCAATGGACTGCGCGCGCGTCCGCATCAGCTGGCAGCAATTATCGAACAGCACCAGCCCGACGTGATCGGTCTGCAAGAAACGAAAGTTCACGACGACATGTTCCCGCTGGAAGAAGTCAGCCAGCACGGCTATCACGTGTTCTATCACGGGCAAAAAGGCCATTACGGCGTAGCGCTGCTGACCAAAGCGGAGCCACTGGCCGTGCGCCGCGGTTTCCCGACCGATGAAGAAGATGCGCAACGTCGCATCATCATGGCCGATCTGGCAACGCCGCAGGGCACCCTGACGGTGATCAACGGCTACTTCCCGCAAGGTGAAAGCCGCGACCACCCGGTCAAATTCCCGGCTAAAACACGCTTTTATCAGGATTTGCAAAACTACCTTGAGCAGCAGCTGTCGGTGGAAGCCCCGGTGTTGATCATGGGTGACATGAACATCAGCCCGAGCGATTATGACATCGGCATCGGCGAAGACAGCCGCAAACGCTGGCTGCGCACCGGCAAGTGTTCCTTCCTGCCGGAAGAGCGCGAATGGATGGACCGCCTGCTGAACTGGGGTCTGGTAGACACCTACCGCCACGCCAACCCGGGGCGCAGCGACGAATTCTCGTGGTTCGACTACCGCTCCAAAGGGTTCGACGACAACCGCGGCCTGCGCATCGACCTGCTACTGGCCAGCACCCCGCTGGCTTCGCGCTGCATCGCCACCGGCATCGATTACCAAACCCGCGGTATGGAGAAACCTTCCGACCATGCACCGGTGTGGGCGGAATTTACGCTGTAACCCCATCACCCCGGCGCTCGCCGGGGTTTTACTCAGTGAAACCAATGAAAATTATCGACGTGGTAGCCGCTATTCTGGAGCAGAACGGTCGTATTTTACTGGCCCAGCGCGGCACAGGAAGCGATCAGGCCGGTCTGTGGGAGTTTCCCGGCGGCAAGGTTGAAACGGGCGAAAGCCAGCCAGAAGCGCTGGCGCGCGAGCTGGATGAAGAATTGGGGATTTGCGCCCGTATCGGCGACTATGTGGGCAGCAATCAGTGGCAGCAAGGCGAACGCATCATCCGCCTGCACGCCTGGCGAGTCGCGGAGTTCTCCGGTGAACTGCAGCAGCGTTGCCACTCGGCGCTGGTCTGGATTACGCCGCAACAGGCGCAGGAATACGCCCTGGCGCCCGCCGACGTTCCACTGCTGGCGGACTATATCGCCGCGCAAGGCGATGCACGCTAAACACGGCGATAGGTTACATAGTCACTTCTTCAATCGCACCCAAATCAAGGGGTTGGTACCGATGGTGTTAGGCTCACGCACGCACTGCAGCACTTCCCCGTCCACTTTAAGCACCGCACCCTCGGAATAGTTTTGATTCTGGTAGACGCAACACCGGTTGCAGGGCTGTGCCGGCGGCGGGGTGGCGCCGCTTTTGGCCGAGCCCCAAATCTCCGGCGAAATCGGTAACACCACGTCCACATCGCCGCGATTGGCGGCGGCCAGGCCGGAAAACATCAGGGCAGCGGCAGCCAATACCCCACTGAGTCCACGTTTCATTCACTCTTCTCCTGCGCCTTGCCGGCGCTTTTCCTGCGTTTTTTGCCTCCGCTGGAGGGCGGCGGCGGCAATCCACGAAACGCCATGCTCGCCCGGCTCTGCTTGGCCTGATAAATCAGCTCTTGCAGCGTGCCGACCAACGGCTGCATAAAGTCCTGATAGCGGCAGGATTTCTCGCTGATTTGCGTCAGCGTGGCTTCCCAGTTGGCCGTCATATCAGGGCGCGCAGCAAGATCCGGCAGCGAGTGAATCAACGCGCGCCCGGTTTCGCTGGAGTGAATATAGCGTCCCTTCTTGTACAGAAACGCCCGTTTGAACAGCAATTCGATGATCCCCGCTCGCGTCGCTTCCGTTCCTAAACCATCGGTCGCCCGCAGGATTTTCTTTAACGCTTTATCTTGTACGAATCGCGCGATGCCGGTCATAGCCGACAGCAGACTGGCGTCGGTAAACGGCCGCGGCGGCTGCGTCTGGCGCTCCACCACTTCACCGCGCTCGCACAGCAGCTCATCGTCCTTGGCCACCACCGGCAGCGGCGCGCCTTCGTTTTCCTCGTCGCGCTCCTTGCTGCCCAGCAGCGTGCGCCAACCGGCTTCCGCCAGGAATCGCGCCTTGGCGATGAATTTGCCGCCGGCGATATCCAGCTCGATCACGCATTTGCGAAACACCGCGTCCGGACAGAACTGCATCAGATACTGGCGCGCCACCAGCCCATACACGTTACGCTCATCCTGCGTCAGATTAATCTTGCCAGCGCGGGCGGTGGGAATGATGGCATGGTGCGCATCGACTTTTTTATCGTCCCAGCAGCGGTTGCGGCGATCGCTGTCGATCACCGGCTGCGGGTACAGTTCAGGCTGGTGCACACTGATGGCGTTCAGCACCGCGTGGCGGCCGGCAAAATGCTCTTCCGGCAGATAGCGACAGTCGGAACGCGGATAGGTGATCAATTTGTGGGTTTCGTACAGCCGCTGGCAAACGTCCAGCACCTGTTGCGCGCTGAGGTTATAACGCCGGGCCGCTTCGATTTGCAGCGTGGAGAGCGAAAACGGCAGCGGTGCGGTATCTGATTCCCGTTTATCGTTATAAGACGTGACCAGGGCCGGCTGGCCTTCGATACGCTTGACCACGTGCTCCGCCAACGGCCGGTGCAGCAAACGCCCCTCTTCATCCTGATAAGGCTCACAGGAGTCGCTGGGTTGCCACAGCGCCACGAAGCGTTCTTCTTTCGGCGTAACGATGTGCGCCTTGACCTCAAAGAAGTCCTTCGGCACGAAGTTTTCGATCTCTTCGTCGCGCCGCACCACCAACCCGAGCACCGGCGTCTGCACCCTGCCCACCGACAGCACGCCGTCGTAACCGGCGTTGCGGCCCAGCAGCGTATAGGCGCGGGTCATATTGATGCCGTACAGCCAGTCGGCGCGCGAACGCGCCAGCGCGGACACGCACAGCGGGATAAAGTCTCGGTTGTCGCGCAGTCGCTCGACCGCACGCTCCACCGCCTGCGGGTTGAGATCGTTGATCAGACAGCGGCGCACGTTCTGGCGCTTTTCCGCCGTCAAATCCAGGTAGTCCAGCACCTCATCCACCAGCAGTTGCCCTTCGCGATCCGGGTCACCGGCGTGAACCACTTCATCGGCTTCGAGCAGCAGCTTTTTAATGGCGTTGAGCTGTTTACTGACCGACGGCCGCGGCTGCAGACGCCATTTTTCGGGGATGATCGGCAGATCCGCCAACGACCAGCGCGCATAGCGGCTGTCATAAGCGTCAGGCTGAGCCTGCTCCAACAGGTGCCCTACGCACCAGGTCACCACGTCGTTGTTGCCACAGGCGATATAGCCGTCGCCGCGGCGATGCGGCTTGGGCAATACGTCGGCAATGGCGCGCGCCAAACTCGGTTTCTCGGCTATGAACAGTCGCATTAATCACCGTTTTTCTGGCTGAACGTCATCAAGAATTCTCTTACTTCTGCATAGTTCCCACGGAAGACGATCCGCTGGGCTTTCTTTTCCAACTGATAGCAATACATCGGATCGTAGTACTGCTGCAACAGGGGCGCCAACCATTCACGGTGCGCGTCGCCCTGGCCGCTGAGGCGCTGCGACCGCAGCGCCGCCTCCAACCGCTGCGTCAGCAGCTGGAAGCGCTCCAGGCCCAAACGGCGGCGTATGGCGAACAGACCGTGGTGCAAATAGTCGTCGTACTGCCGCCAGCCTTCTTCCACGCCATAGGCCTGTTCGAACTGTTCGCGCATGCCGTCGATATATTCCGCCTGCAGACGCGCCAGGCGAATGTCGAACGGATCGTCGATTACCGCCACCGGCGCCTGCTGCATGCCGTTGAACAACGGCAACGGCAGATTGTTGCTGCCGATGATCCGCCCTTCGTCTTCCAGCACCCATCGGCGGCTGCCACCATGCTGTTTTTTCAGCAATAACACAGCCAGACGATTCTCAAAATCTATCTGCGAGCTCTGTCCCGCTAACGTTCGGCCAAAAGATGAGCCGCGATGGCGCGCCGCGCCTTCCAGATCGACGCCGTCGGCCAGCTCGTTGACCAGCCGCGTCTTGCCGCAGCCGGTATTGCCGCCCACCAGGGCCATCGGCAATGCCGCGCTTTGCGTCAGTACACCGAGCAGATAATTGCGCAGTGCCTTATAACCACCAGTGATACGCGGATAATCCACGCCGGCCTCATGCAGCCAGTGCTGCACCAGCTGCGAGCGCAGCCCGCCGCGGAAGCAGTAAATATAGCCCTCGGGCCGCTGCCCACAGGCCGCCAGCCAGGCGGCGGTGCGCTGTTCGCGCAGCTTGCCGTTCACCAGGCTGTGGCCGAGCGCGATCGCCGCTTGTTGCCCATGCTGCTTATAGCAGGTACCGACCGCCTGGCGTTCACTGTCGATCATCAGCGGTAAATTCACCGCCTGTGCGAAGGCGCCCTGCTGAAACTCGATCGGCGCGCGCACGTCAATCAGCGGCACGTCCTGCAGGAAAATGCGTTGGTAATCGTCGCTGTCCGGCCTTCCTTGCATGTTGGACACTACACGACCTCGATCAGCGGCTGCCCGGTCTGTGCGGCATGCAATTCACCGATAGCGTTGAGCGTGATACCGTGCTGCTCGGCAATCGCCAGCACCTGCGCCTCCGACTCAGGCAATACCGCCAACAGCAAGCCGCCGGAGGTTTGCGGATCGCACAGCAGCTGGCGCTGCAAATCGCTCATCTCGCCCACCAGATGGCCATAGCTGTCGAAGTTGCGCCCGGTGCCGCCCGGCACACAGCCTTCGGCAATATACGCCTCGACGTCCGGCAGCTTCGGCACCCGATCGAACCAGACCGTCGCCTGCAGACCGGAGCCCTGGCACACCTCGCTCAGGTGACCCAGCAGGCCAAAGCCGGTGATATCGGTCATCGCCGTGACGCCCGCGACCTCGGCAAAGTCGGCGCCCGGCTTATTCAGGCGACACATCACATCCGTCGCCAGGCCCTGATGTTCGGGGCGCAGCTTGCTTTGCTTCTCGGCGGTCGTTAGCACGCCGATGCCCAGAGGCTTGGTCAGATAAAGTTTTGATCCGGCCTGTGCCGCGCTGTTTTTCTTCACCCGCTCGGTATTGACCACGCCGGTCACCGCCAGGCCGAAAATAGGTTCCGGCGCATCGATAGAGTGGCCGCCGGCCAGCGCGATCCCCGCCTGCTGGCAGGCGAAACGCCCGCCGTCGATCACCTGCTGCGCCACCTCCGGTGGCAGTTTGGCGATCGGCCAGCCGAGAATGGCGATCGCCATGATCGGTTTGCCGCCCATGGCGTACACGTCGCTGATGGCGTTGGCGGCGGCGATACGGCCGAAATCGAACGGATCGTCGACGATCGGCATGAAGAAGTCGGTGGTGCTGATGATGCCGACGCCGTTGCCAATGTCGTACACCGCCGCATCGTCGCGGGTTTCATTGCCGACCAGCAGACGCGGATCGACAAATTTTTCTCGCTCGGTATGCAGGATGGTTTCGAGAACTTTCGGTGAGATTTTGCAGCCGCAGCCAGCGCCATGGCTGTACTGGGTTAAACGGATCGCTGGCGATGTCATAGTCCACTCCCTTCGGTAACGGCACTCAAGATAACATAGGGTAGCGCTTGCCGAGGGGATTGATAAGAGCATGCCGCCGATAAGCGAACGGCCTGCTCAGAAACCATGCGATTTTGCGGGGCTTGGCGCATTTTCGCCGGGCCCCGCGGGAGAAAACTTAGAAATAGCTGACGAAATGCGTGCTGTCCGGGGGCGCCACCTTGGTGGCGGCCTTCAGCTGCGGCGTGCCCAGATAGAGGAAGCCGACGATCTCGTCCTGCTCGCGGCAGCCGAAGGCTTCGCGCACCAGCGCATGCTCGGTCCAGGCGCCGGTGCGCCAGATGCCGTTAAAGCCCTGCGCCAGCGCTGCCATCTGCATCGCCTGCACCGCGCAACCGGCGGAAACCACCTGCTCCCAGCGCGGCACCTTGGTCTCTTCAGTACAATGCGCGATGACGGTGATGATCAGCGGTGCACGAAACGGCGCCTTGGTGGCCTTTTCGAGCGCCGCTTCGTCCAGTTGATCCTGCTTCGCCGCCGCCTGCAGCAGCTGGCTGAAGCGCTCCAGACCCTGATTTTCGATCATCACGAAACGCCACGGCTGCAGCGCGCCGTGATCGGGGGCACGCAGGCCCGCGTTGATGATATTTTGGCGTACTTCCCCCGCCGGCGCAGGTTCCGCCAGGCGCGAAGCCGAGCGACGATTCAATAAAAGATCCAGAGCATCCATCGTAAACTCCTGATAACAATTTTCATTCCGGCCACGTTAACATAGCTAAACGACGAGTTACAGCCTCGGCGATAGCGTCTGCGTGCCACGATTTAAAGCTGACATTTACCCGGCCGCTCATTAGGATAGCGGAACATTCTCGACTCTTGTTGGAGAGCACATGCGCACATTGTGGCAAATTATTGCCGGCATTTTCCGGTGGACATGGCGTCTGCTGAATTTTATCAGGGAACTGATCCTTAATCTGTTCCTGGTCTTGCTGATCCTGGTTGGGGTCGGCATCTATCTGTCCTTCCAAAGTTCCTCCACCTCGACGGCCCCGGCGCGCGGCGCGCTGCTGGTCGACTTAAGCGGCGTGGTGGTCGATCAGCCTTCGGTAAACAACAGGGTACGGCAATGGGGCCGCGAGCTGTTGGGCGCCTCCAGCAGCCGCCTGCAGGAAAACTCGCTGTTCGATGTGGTGGACAGCATCCGCAAGGCCAAAGACGACAAAAACATTACCGGCATGGTGTTGCAGCTGAATGACTTCGCCGGCGCCGATCAGCCGTCGCTGCGCTATATCGGCAAAGCGCTGCGCGAGTTCCGCGACAGCGGCAAACCGATCTTCGCCATCGGCGACAGCTACAACCAGACGCAATACTATCTGGCCAGCTATGCCAACAAGGTCTACCTGTCGCCGCAGGGCGCGGTCGATCTGCACGGTTTCGCTACCAACAATCTGTATTACAAGTCGTTGCTGGATATGCTCAAGGTCACCACCAATATCTTCCGCGTCGGCACCTATAAATCGGCGGTCGAACCGCTGATCCGCGACGATATGTCCCCGGCCGCGCGCGAAGCGGACAGCCGCTGGATTGGCGGCCTGTGGCAGAACTATCTGGAGACCGTGGCGGCCAACCGCCAGCTGACGCCGCAGCAGCTGTTCCCAGGCGCCGCCGGCGTGCTGAGCGGCCTGCAGGCGGCCGGTGGCGACACCGCCCGCTATGCGCTGGACAATAAGCTGGTGGACGAGCTGGCGTCGCGCACCGCGATCGAAAATCAGCTGGTCAAAACCTTCGGCTGGGACAAACAGGCGAACGATTTCAACGCCATCAGCATCTACGACTATCAGCCGAAACCGGATGCGAACCAAGGCGGTAAGATCGCCGTGGTGTTCGCCAACGGCGCCATCATGGACGGCCCGCAAACGCCGGGTAACGTCGGGGGAGATACCACCGCCGCCGAACTGCGTCAGGCGCGCCTGGATCCGGCCATTAAAGCCGTGGTGTTCCGCGTCAACAGCCCGGGCGGCAGCGTCAGCGCGTCCGAAGTGATCCGCTCCGAGCTGGCCGCCGTGCGCGCCGCCGGCAAACCGGTGGTGGTATCGATGGGCGGCATGGCTGCGTCGGGCGGCTACTGGGTCTCGACGCCGGCCGACTACATTATCGCCAGCCCGAGCACCCTGACCGGCTCCATCGGCATTTTCGGCATCATCAACACCTACGAGAAAACCCTGGATACGCTGGGCGTGCACACCGACGGCGTGGCGACCTCGCCGCTGGCCGACATTGCGGTCACCAAGGCGCTGCCGCAGGAGTTCTCGCAGATGATGCAGCTGAATATCGAAAACGGTTACAAGAACTTCCTCGATTTGGTCGCCAAATCGCGCAAGATGACCCCGCAGCAGGTTGACCACATCGCGCAAGGCCACGTCTGGCTCGGCAGCGACGCCAAGTCCAACGGACTGGTCGACCAGTTGGGCGATTTCGACGATGCGGTGAAGAAAGCCGCCGAGCTGGCGAAGCTGCAGCAATGGCAGCTCGACTGGTTCGTCGACACCCCAAGCCTCAGCGATATGGTGCTCAGCCAGTTCGGGGTTTCCATTCATGCCATGCTGCCGGCGGCGATTCAGGCCATGTTGCCTGCCCCGCTGGCCTCGGTCGCCAACGCGGTGAAAGAGCAGCCGGGCTTGTTCAATAACCTGAACGATCCGCAAAACCGTTATGCGATCTGTCTAACCTGCGGAGAAGTCCGCTAACAAATAATTCTGCAGCCCGGCCATCGCCGGGCTTTTTTTCTGCCGCCATGCCCCTATAATTCAGCCCATCTTATCTTTGTTAAAATCATGACCATGCAAAAGAAATCCATTTACGTCGCCTACACCGGCGGCACCATCGGCATGCAGCGCTCCGATCACGGCTATATCCCGGTTTCCGGCCACCTGCAGCGCCAGCTGGCGCTGATGCCCGAATTCCATCGCCCGGAAATGCCGGATTTCACCATTCACGAATATGCGCCATTGATTGACTCTTCGGACATGACGCCGGAAGACTGGCAGCACATCGCCGACGACATCAAGCAGAACTACGAACGCTACGACGGCTTCGTGATCCTGCACGGCACCGACACCATGGCGTTCACCGCATCGGCGCTCTCCTTCATGCTGGAAAACCTGGCTAAACCGGTGATCGTCACCGGTTCGCAGATCCCGCTGGCGGAACTGCGCTCCGATGGCCAGACCAACCTGCTCAACGCGCTGTATCTGGCAGCCAACCATCCGGTGAACGAAGTCAGCCTGTTCTTCAACAACAAGCTGTTCCGCGGCAACCGCACCACCAAAGCGCACGCCGACGGATTCGACGCCTTCGCCTCCCCGAATCTGCCGCCGCTGCTGGAAGCCGGCATTCACATTCGTCGCCAGCACGGCATCGACAGCCCGGCTTGCAGCGGCGCGCTGCGGGTGCACGACATCACGCCGCAGCCGATCGGCGTGGTCACTATCTATCCGGGCATTTCCGGCGCGGTGGTGCGCAATTTCCTGCTGCAGCCGGTCAAGGCGCTGATCCTGCGCTCCTACGGCGTCGGTAACGCGCCGCAGAAGGCCGAGCTGATCGATGAGTTGCGTGCGGCCTCCGAACGCGGCATCGTGGTGGTCAACCTGACGCAGTGCATCTCCGGGCGCGTCAATATGGAAGGCTACGCTACCGGTAACGCGCTGGCGCATGCCGGGGTGATCAGCGGTTTCGACATGACGGTGGAAGCCGCCCTGACCAAGCTGCACTACCTGCTGAGCCAGCCGCTGACGCCGGAACAAATCCGCGCCCTGATGCAGCAAGACCTGCGCGGCGAGCTGAGCATCAACGGTTAATCTACTGAACTCTGGAGCGGCGATGAAAACGGCCCTGTTGTTGATCGATCTGCAAAACGATTTCTGCCCCGGCGGCGCGCTGGCGGTCACGGCCGGCGACGGCGTCATCCCGGTCGCCAATCAGGCGATCGCCGCCTGTCTGGCGCGTGGCGAGCCGGTGGTAGCCAGCCAGGACTGGCACCCGGCCAATCACCGCAGCTTTGCGGTGAATTCCCATGCAGAGGTCGGTACCCTCGGCGAGCTGGAAGGCCTGCCGCAGGTGTGGTGGCCGGTGCACTGCGTGCAAGGGAGCCACGGCGCCGATTTTCACCCTCAGTTGCAGCGGCAACACATCAAGGCCGTTTTTCGCAAAGGGCAGGAGACGGATATCGACAGCTACAGCGCGTTTTTCGATAACGGCCATCGGGCGCAGACCGAACTGCACGGCTGGCTGCAATCGCAGGGCGTCCGGCGGCTGGCAATCATGGGCCTGGCGACGGACTACTGCGTGAAGTTCAGCGTGCTGGATGCGCTGGCTGCCGGTTATCCAACGCAGGTGATCGTCGACGGCTGCCGCGGCGTGAATCTGCAGCCGGACGACAGCGAACGGGCGCTGCAGGACATGGCGCGCGCCGGTGCACAACTGGTTACCCTGTCACAATTCCTCGCCAACTAAATCCTCCGGGGCGCCACCGGCGCCCTCTCTGCGCGGCGGCGGAAATATCGACGCCGCTCACAATACCGCCCTTCTTCTTCCCCAACGGCTTGTGACCGGCAGGCGCTTTTGCTGTTATGGCTGCGACGCTTTTGGCGTCAATCGGTTATACGCATCCGGGGCCCGCTGAGCCCGGCTTTATTGTGACCGCCTCTGGCGGTACGGTCGGCCTTGCCGACCCAAGGAGAAAGACATGAAAATAACCCGAAAACTGCTGCCTTTGCTGGCGGCGGTGCAGTTGGCTATGGCCGGCGCAGGCACGGCTCAGGCCGCTTATCTCTCCGTCGGCTACTTCAACGGCGGCGGCGACGTCACCGCCGGCCCCGGTGGCGACATCGACAAGCTGGACGTCACGCAAATCACCCACCTCAACTATTCGTTCGGCCTGATCTACAACGGCGAGAAAGACGAAGCCAATGCGGCGCTGAAAGACCCCGCTCGCCGCCACCAGATCTACCTGTCGCCGAAGGTAACGGCCGATCTGCAACGGCTGCCGGTGCTGCGCAAACAGAACCCCGAGCTGAAAGTGCTGCTGTCGGTCGGCAGCTGGGGCGCACGGGGCTTCTCCGCCGCCGCGGCGACTGCGGAAAACCGGGCGATATTCATCCGCTCCGCGCTGCAGGTGATCGCCCAGTATCAGCTGGATGGTATCGATCTGGACTGGGAATATCCGGTGAACGGCGCCTGGGGGCTGGTGGAAAGCCAACCGGCAGACCGCGACAACTTCACCCTGCTGCTGAAAGAGCTTCACCAGGCGCTGGGTAAAGGCAAGCTGTTAACCATCGCCGTCGGGGCCAACGTCAAAAGCCCGCAGGAATGGGTCGATGTGAAAAGCATTGCCCCTTACCTCGACTACATCAATCTGATGACCTACGACATGGCTTACGGCACGCAGTATTTCAATGCCAATCTGTACGATTCAACGCGTTGGCCAACCGTGGCGACCGCCGACCGCTACAGCGCCGATTCGGTGGTAAAGCATTATCTGGCTGCCGGACTGAAACCGGCACAGATGAACCTGGGCATCGGTTTCTACGGCCGGGTACCGAAGCGGGCGACCGAGGCGGGCATCGACTGGGACAAGCCGGACGCCGCCAAACATCCGGTGACGCAGCCCTACTTCAGCACGCGCGAAACCGCCCTGTTCAGCGCGCTGGGGCTGGATCTCGGCAAAGACACCTACTTTAAATACCGCGATATCGTCAGCAAATTGCTCAACGATCCGCAGCATCGTTTTCGCGAGCACTGGGATGACGACGCCAAGGTACCTTACCTGACGCTGCAATCCGCCGCAGGCAAACCGCTGTTCGCTATCTCCTACGAGAACCCGCGTTCGGTGGCCATCAAGGCCGAGTACATCAAAAGCCAGGGATTGGGGGGCGCGATGTTCTGGGAGTACGGCGCGGACGATAACAACCGGCTGGCGCAGCAGCTGGCGGAATCGCTGGGAATAAAGGGCGAAAAACGGTGAATCGACGGGGCGATGGCGGCATCGCCCCGCTTTAGGGCAGCCTTACTGCGGTTTGAGTTTGGCCAGCGGCTCGGCAACGAACTGCTGTTTCAGCTCTTGCTTGCTCTTCATCACGATCTGCCCGTCGGTGCCGATGCTCATGTGCTGCGGATCGACGTTGTTCATCGACTGCCACAGCATCACCGCCTGCAGGCTGTTCTCTTTTTGCTCCGGCGTCAGCGACACGCCGTCCGGCCATTTGCCCAACTCAACCGCCTGTACCAGGCGCTGGTATATCTCGGGCGTCATCGCCGCAATCAGATCTTTCACGTCCATCAGAGCCCTTCTCACTTACGGATGAATAATTAGCTGAATCGATTTTGTTGGTTAAATTACCACTTAACCGGCCGTTTGGTCGCCATTTTCGCCATCGGTGAAACTCAGCGAGGCGGAGTTGACGCAATAGCGATCGCCGGTCGGCTGCGGGCCATCGGGGAAAACGTGCCCCAGGTGCGCGTCACAGTGGCCGCAGCGGATTTCAACACGATGCATATTATGTGAATTATCATCAAGATAGCGGATTGCATCGGCGGTAACCGGCTCATAAAAGCTCGGCCAGCCGCAGCCGGAATCATATTTGGTTTCGGAATAGAACAGCGGCTGATTACAGCACAGACAATGGTACACGCCCTCGCGCTTGTTGTGCAGCAATTTGCCGCTGAACGGCGCTTCGGTGCCGCGCTGTTGCGTCACATAACGTTGGATTTCATTCAGTTCCGTGACCGGATGACCGGGGGTTGTCTCTTTAGCCATTTGTGCTTATCTCTGAATATGGATAATGTCAACGAAAACAATGATTAATAATAACAAAAAATTAACACCGCTGCAGGGGTTTTTGGCCTAAACTGTAGCCCATAAAGGCCACGTCACGATGATATGTGATAGCGATCACACATCTTGCGTATGCTGACTTTATACTTGGCGGCTTGTCCCCATATAACGGATGAGGCCGAGCGCAAATGGACTGTGCAATAAGCGTGCAAAACCACCCTTCCGGTTTGACTTGCCGCAAGAATTGACACGATTCCGCTTGACGCTGGGTAAGGTTTTTGTAATTTTACAACCAACCTTTTATTCACTAACAAATAGCTGGTGGAATATATGACTATCAAAGTAGGTATCAACGGTTTTGGCCGTATCGGTCGCATTGTTTTCCGTGCTGCTCAAGAGCGTTCTGACATCGAGATCGTTGCAATCAACGACCTGTTGGACGCAGAGTACATGGCTTACATGCTGAAGTATGACTCTACTCACGGCCGTTTCAACGGTACGGTAGAAGTTAAAGACGGCCACCTGGTTGTTAACGGCAAAACCATCCGTGTTACCGCAGAGAAAGACCCGGCTAACCTGAAGTGGAACGAAGTGGGTGTTGACGTGGTTGCTGAAGCGACCGGTATCTTCCTGACCGACGAAACCGCACGTAAACACATCACCGCTGGCGCTAAAAAAGTCGTTCTGACTGGCCCATCCAAAGATGCGACCCCAATGTTCGTACGCGGCGCCAACTTTGATAAATATGCCGGCCAGGACATCGTGTCCAACGCCTCTTGCACCACCAACTGCCTGGCGCCACTGGCTAAAGTCATCAACGACAACTTCGGTATCGTTGAAGGCCTGATGACCACCGTTCACGCGACCACCGCTACTCAGAAAACCGTTGATGGCCCGTCCCACAAAGACTGGCGCGGCGGCCGCGGCGCATCCCAGAACATCATCCCTTCTTCTACCGGCGCAGCGAAAGCGGTTGGCGTGGTTCTGCCAGAGCTGAAAGGCAAACTGACCGGTATGGCGTTCCGCGTACCAACGCCTAACGTATCCGTTGTTGACCTGACCGTGCGTCTGGAAAAAGCGGCTACCTACGAAGAAATCAAGAAAGCCATCAAAGACGCCGCTGAAGGCTCGATGAAAGGCGTTCTGGGCTATGTTGAAGACGACGTGGTCTCCACCGACTTCAACGGCGAAGTGCTGACTTCCGTGTTCGATGCCAAAGCCGGTATCGCACTGAACGACAACTTCGTGAAACTGGTTTCCTGGTACGACAACGAAACCGGTTATTCCAATAAGGTTCTGGATCTGATCGCTCACATCTCCAAGTAATGGCATGATGTTAAGCTGATAATAAGGGCGACATTTTTGTCGCCCTTTTTTTATTTGTCTCTCCGGCAAACAATAAGGTAATGAAATGAACGAGAAAATTTTCACCCTGCCCGTTTCCGAACAGATTTCTCCTTACATCAGCCAACGTCAACTCGACGAGCTGGGCGTAGTTGTGGTATCGCACCCTAAAGTACGTGCGGCCGTCGCGCTGCAGGGCGCCCATTTGCTGGCCTGGCAGCCCAGCGGCGAACAGCCGGTGATTTGGCTCAGCAGCAACACTCCCTTCGCCAAAGGCAAGGCCATCCGCGGCGGCGTGCCGATCTGCTGGCCGTGGTTCGGCCCGGTGGCGCAACCCTCTCACGGTTTTGCCCGCAATCAGCACTGGAGCCTGACGGCGCACGATGAAGATGACAACGGCGTCATCCTGACCTTCACGTTGAAAGATAATGAGCAGACCCGCAAACTGTGGCCGCATGCCTTCACGCTGATTGCCCGCTTCAAGCTGGGTGCAGAGTGCGAGATCGAACTGGAATCACACGGCGATTATCAGGCCACGGCGGCGCTGCACAGTTACTTCCAGGTCGGCGACATCGATCGGGTCAGCGTGGCGGGCCTGGGTGAGCCTTATATCGACAAGGTGGCGGGCGGCGCAGAGGCGCGCCAGGCGGGCGAAGTGACCTTCGTCGGCCAAACCGACCGCGTCTACACCCGCCCGGAGGCTTTCAGCCAGATCCGCGATCCGGCGCTCGCACGCACCATCGAGGTTCACCACCATCATATGAGTGACGTTATCGCCTGGAACCCAGGCGTAGAGCTCTCCTGCAGCATGGGGGATATGCCGAACGACGGTTACAAGACCATGGTCTGCGTAGAGACCGGGCGCGTCAGTAAACCGCTGGTCGCCGCCGGCGAACAACCGGCCCGTTTGGGTGTGACCTTCCGCAGCCGTAAGAAGGCCTGAAAAGCCGTGCGCGGCAGCGCACCACAGATGTGCAAAAGGGGCGCTGGCGCCCCTTTTTGATGCACGCCATGCACGATAATAGTGCATGGCGCAATTAGAAGGTGTAGCTCACGCCCGTCATCAACAAACCGGTGTAGGATTTATCCACCATCGGGCTGTCTTTCACTTCATCAGACAGCTTCACATAGCGGCCGACGAAGAAGGCATTCCAGCTTTTGTTGATCTGGTAATTGGCGCTCAGCTCGAGATACGGCGCCCAGCTATCGCCTGGGGTGTAGCTGTCCAGGCCGCTGCGGCGCGATTCATTGGCGCTGACGCCATAGTAATATTTGTTCTGGTTCTTGCTGTTCCACATCACGCCCACGCCAGGGACCAGCGTCAGCGCGTCCAGATCAAACTTGTACAGGTAAGCCACATCGCCCACCAGGCCGTTGCTGTTGTTCAGCGTGTCGCCGGTGAAGGTGGTGCGGAGGGTGCCCCACTCGGCGTGGTGCGAGTAGGCCAGGCCGGCCATCAGCGTGCCGCGGCGCTTGTCGAGACGCTTCATGCGATCGTCGTCGCTGTCGCCCGGACGGTAGCCCCATGGCGTGTAGTAACCCATGATGCTCAGCTGGTTTTCTTGATCCTTCCACAGGTAGTAACCGGCGGTCAGCGTACGGAAGTAGAAGTCGTCACCTTCATAGTCGATAACGGGCACCGGATAAACGCGGTCCTGATAACCACGATACGCGTCCGGGCTAACCAGCGCGGCAGCGCCGAGTGACCAGGTTCCCGCCTGAGCACTTTGCGCACAAACCATTGCGGAAGCGATAATTGCTAGCGTTTTGAGTTTTGAAATCTTCACTGGTTCTTTTTCCATAAATTACAGGGTTAATAGCTGCAACAGTTTATGTGAAAATTTAGTTACGCGCCTAATCTTTACAATAGAAAACGACCAAGATCGAATAACTTATAGCGGAATTATGAATTAATCATGGCGGAACGATGACGTTTCATCCCGCAGGCCGCGCCAGACAAGGCATTTGGCTCACACGGTAATAACTGAGTCATTGATATGACTTAAAAAAAGCTTTTTCTGCGGCAGGAAATTTTCCGGCAAGCAAACTAAGCTTAATCAGAAGGTGAATTTATCCTGGGCCCAGTGGCATACAGCGCAACTCGCGATAATAAGCGCACCAAGTTGGCATACGGGTTGCTGTACTCAGGCGTATTCTCATCTTTCGGGAGCCAGAACACTATCACACGCTCTCTTTAACCTGTGCTAATAACGAAAGGACGGGCATCATGAACATATTTGACCACTATCGCCAGCGCTACGAAGCTGCCAAGGACGAAGAGTTCACACTGCAGGAATTCCTTACCATTTGCCGGCAAGATCGCAGTGCCTATGCCAACGCGGCCGAACGTCTGCTGATGGCTATCGGTGAACCTGTGATGGTCGACACTGCGCTAGAATCACGCCTGTCGCGCCTGTTCTCCAACCGCGTGATCGCACGCTATCCGGCCTTCGAAGAATTCTACGGCATGGAAGAGGCCATCGAACAGATCGTCTCTTATCTGAAACACGCCGCGCAGGGCCTGGAAGAGAAGAAACAGATCCTGTACCTGCTCGGCCCGGTGGGCGGCGGTAAATCCTCGCTGGCAGAACGCCTGAAGGCGCTGATGCAGCGCGTGCCCATCTATACCCTCAGCGCCAACGGCGAACGCAGTCCGGTCAACGATCATCCGCTGTGCCTGTTCAATCCGCAGGAAGATGCCTCGATCCTGGAAAAAGAGTTCAACATCCCCAGTCGCTATCTCGGCACCATCATGTCGCCGTGGGCGGCCAAGCGCCTGCATGAGTTCGGCGGCGACATCACCAAGTTTAAAGTCGTGAAAGTGCGCCCTTCCATTCTGGAACAGATCGCCATCGCCAAAACCGAACCGGGCGACGAGAACAACCAGGACATCTCCGCGCTGGTCGGTAAAGTGGATATCCGCAAACTGGAGAACCACGCGCAGAACGATCCGGACGCTTATGGTTACTCCGGTGCCCTGTGCCGCGCCAACCAGGGGATAATGGAATTCGTCGAGATGTTCAAAGCGCCGATCAAGGTGCTGCACCCGCTGCTGACGGCGACCCAGGAAGGTAACTACAACGGCACCGAGGGCATCTCCGCCCTGCCGTTCAACGGCATTATTCTGGCGCACTCCAACGAATCCGAATGGGTGACGTTCCGCAACAACAAGAACAACGAAGCGTTCCTCGACCGCGTGTATATCGTCAAGGTGCCTTACTGCCTGCGCGTGTCGGAAGAGATCAAGATTTACGACAAATTGCTGGACCACAGCGAGCTGACCCACGCGCCCTGCGCGCCGGGCACCCTGGAGACGCTGGCGCGGTTTAGCGTGCTGTCGCGGCTGAAAGAGCCTGAAAACTCGAGCATTTACTCGAAAATGCGCGTGTACGACGGCGAAAGCCTCAAGGATACCGATCCGAAAGCCAAGTCTTATCAGGAGTACCGCGACTACGCCGGGGTTGACGAAGGCATGAACGGCCTCTCTACCCGTTTCGCCTTTAAAATCCTCTCGCGGGTGTTTAACTTCGATCACGCCGAGGTGGCGGCTAACCCGGTGCACCTGTTCTATGTACTGGAACAGCAGATCGAACGCGAACAGTTCCCGCAGGATTTGGCCGAGAAATATCTGGAACACCTGAAAGGCTACCTGATCCCGAAATACGCCGAGTTTATCGGCAAAGAGATCCAGACCGCCTATCTGGAATCCTACTCGGAATACGGACAGAACATTTTTGATCGCTACGTGACCTACGCGGACTTCTGGATCCAGGATCAGGAGTATCGCGATCCCGATACCGGTCAGCTGTTCGACCGCGAGTCCCTGAACGCCGAACTGGAAAAAATTGAAAAACCGGCCGGCATCAGCAACCCGAAAGATTTCCGCAACGAAATCGTGAACTTCGTGCTGCGCGCCCGCGCCAACAACAACGGCCGCAACCCGAACTGGACCAGCTACGAGAAGCTGCGCACCGTGATCGAGAAGAAAATGTTCTCTAATACCGAAGAGCTGTTGCCGGTAATTTCGTTCAACGCCAAAACCTCGACGGACGAGCAGAAAAAACACGACGACTTCGTCGACCGTATGATGGAGAAAGGCTATACCCGTAAGCAGGTGCGCCTGCTGTGTGAATGGTATCTGCGGGTCAGAAAATCCTCATAACGCCTCAGGTAAGCGGCATTATCAGGGCCATGTCCACAATCATGGACGTTGCAGCGCAGCCCACGGAGGGGCTGCATATTGCGCCGCAGCGGCCGGGACATGAAGAGTTGGCAACGTCGTTTGGGGGAAGTATGGCCTATTTCATTGACCGACGGCTGAACGGCAAAAACAAGAGCACGGTGAACCGCCAGCGCTTCTTGCGTCGTTACAAGTCGCAAATCAAACAGTCGATTGCCGAAGCCATCAACAAGCGTTCGGTCACCGACGTAGACAGCGGGGAGTCGGTCTCCATCCCCACTGACGATATCAACGAACCGATGTTCCATCAGGGGCGCGGCGGCACGCGCCATCGGGTGCACCCGGGCAACGACCACTTTGTGCAGAACGATCGCGTTGAGCGGCCTCAGGGCGGATCAGGCGGTGGCGGTGGCCAGGGCAACGCCAGCCAGGATGGTGAAGGCCAGGATGAGTTCGTCTTCCAGATTTCTAAAGACGAATATCTCGATCTGTTGTTCGAAGATCTTGCCCTGCCCAACCTGAAAAAGAACCAGTACAAGCAGTTGACCGAGTTCAAAACCCACCGCGCCGGCTATACCGCTAACGGTGTGCCGGCCAACATCAGCGTCGTGCGATCGCTGCAAAACTCGCTGGCGCGGCGTACCGCCATGACCGCTGGGAAAAGGCGCGCGTTGCACGAACTGGAAGACGAGTTGAACCAGCTGGAAAACACCGAACCGGTGCAATTACTGGAGGAGGAGCGGTTACGCAAGGAGATTGCCGAACTGCGCAAGAAAATCGAAAGCGTGCCGTTTATCGACACCTTCGACCTGCGTTACAAAAACTATGAGCGCCGGCCGGAACCCTCCAGCCAGGCGGTGATGTTCTGCCTGATGGACGTGTCCGGTTCGATGGATCAGGCGACCAAAGACATGGCCAAACGTTTTTACATCCTGCTTTATCTGTTCCTGAGCCGTACCTATAAAAACGTCGAAGTGGTCTATATTCGCCACCACACCCAGGCGAAAGAGGTGGACGAACAGGAGTTCTTCTATTCGCAAGAAACCGGCGGCACCATCGTCTCCAGCGCGCTGAAATTGATGAACGACGTGGTCGAAGAGCGCTACGATCCGGCGCAATGGAATATCTACGCCGCGCAAGCGTCGGACGGCGACAACTGGGCTGACGATTCACCGCTGTGTCATGAGCTGTTGGCGAAGAAGATCCTGCCGATGGTGCGTTACTACAGCTATATAGAAATCACGCGTCGCGCTCACCAGACGCTGTGGCGCGAATATGAGGATCTGCAGGCGAAATTCGACAACTTCGCCATGCAGCATATCCGCGAGCCGGACGATATTTATCCGGTATTCCGCGAACTGTTCCGCAAACAGACCGCGTAATCATAAAAACGGCCGGAGAATGTATGCCCGGCCGTTTTAATTATCAACGAATTCAAATGCTATTTCTGCGGGGTGCATCCGCATCCAGCGTCAATCATAGAGTCAACTCACCTGAATACAATACGGGGCCGGTCGGTTGCTGGCTCGGTGAGCCGCCTAACGGCTCCAGGCTGATGGCAATCGTTGCTCCTTTAACTAAATCAGCATCTGCCAAATAAAACTGACTCACGCCTTTCACGTTCACGAGTCCAATTGAAACGGGTTTATGCCCTACAGGAATCAGCCATAGTTCAAGACTTTTCCCGTCCGGAATAGCGGCCAGGCCTAAGGGGGTTATACGAACAATTTTTCTTTGACCGTCTGCACTAACGACCCACGTCCCTTGATTCGTTCCGTTCAGCACAACTAGCGGTTTCAGCTCTGGCGTACGCCAATAAAACCACGAACTCAGGCTCAATGCGCCCAATCCCGCAGCAAGCCCCCATGCAATATAGTTTCGCACGCGCCGTCGGGGCGAAGCGTATCGAGGCAGATTTAATTCGATTCTTTTCCAAACGCTTTCAGGAGGCGGTATTGGCGTGATATCGATATCCAGCCCTGACCAAATACTTTGCCATTTTCCAACCTGGTTAGCTAAAACGCTATCCGTTTTCAGACGGCGCTCAAAATGCAGCCGAGCATTCCCTCTGAGCGTGCCAAGAGCATATTCTGCAGCCAACATGTCGTCACTTTCGCGTCTGTTCATAGGCCCAGGCAATCCTTTAGATGTGCTAGCGCCCTGCGGACCCAGCTTTTTACCGTACCCAGCGGTTGCTCCAACCAATCAGCGATATCCGCGTGCGACATCCCTTGATAATATGCCAAAGCAATACTTTGCCGTTGTTCAGAAGTCAGATGCTTCAAACAGTCATTTAACTTTTTAGCCAGCTCCTCTTCATCACCCTGGCTTTCATTTTCCGACTGAGGGATTTGATCGCTATATTCTTCTTCCAGTTCCACATGGCGCCCGTGTCGGCTACGCAATCCATCAATACATCGATTCCTTATAATATGAGTAAGCCATGTCATAGGCGAACTCATGGTAGGGTCATAATCTCCAGCACGTTGCCATACGGTAAGAAAGCCGTCGATCAGAACCTCTTCTGCCCACTGACGATTACGTAACATGCGTAGCGCAATGGCGAATAAACATGCGGATGTCGAACTGTATAGGCGTTCAAATGCTCGGCGATCGCCATTAGCGATCGCCTTTAAGCACATTATCTGGTTTTCTTTCAACGAGTGATCCATACCATTCCTAAAGCGGTTAAGCTTTGCCCATTTCGAGTATAGGCATTACTTTGGCATTAGCACGGTATCAATAACCTCAATTACACCGTTTTGCTGTCGCACATCATAGGTGCTGATGTTGGCGACATCGCCTTTGGCATCTTTGATCTGAATATTATGCGGCCCGTTATTCATAAACCATAGCGACTGGCCATTGACGGTTTTGAGTTCCGCCCGTCCTCCGCCTTGCTCAATTTTTCTCTCCAGCGCTTTCATGTCATAGTTCCCCGCCACGACGTGATAGGTCAACACGCTGGTCAACAGAGTTTTGTTCTCAGGTTTTAGTAGATTATCCACCGTACCGGCCGGCAATTTGGCGAATGCGGCATTCGTTGGCGCAAAGACCGTATAAGGTCCTTTGCCTTGCAAGGTATCGACCAAGCCGGCAGCTTTAACCGCCGCAACCAGCGTCGTATGATCTTTTGAATTCAACGCATTTTGCACAATGTTTTTTGAGGGGTACATCGCAGCCCCCCCAACCATCACGGATGCCGAATCAGCGGCAACGGCCAGGGTTGCGGCGCTGAACAGTAATGAGCCGGTGAAGATAGTGGAGATAAGCGTTTTCATGATTAAGTCCTCAACGTTAGCGGAGCGGAAGTGTCGCTCATTACTGATATACGTATGAGGGGCGCCAAGTGGATGCACGGATGGCAAAAAATAACGCAAAAGGAACGAGCACCTTCACAAAGATCCCTAACAAATACGTGCTCCGGTGCGGACAGCCACTTTCCATTCTTTCTTCTGAGGTTATTCCTAAACATTCACCTCCACGCCTGCACGTCTTGATAGGAATATTCCCATTCAGTTATCGTTACCACATCGCTTAAGTCCCTTCCTAAGCGAAATTTGCCTCATTTTATTTTTCCATGGCTTCTCAGTCCGCCACGGCGGGCATTTACCGGTCAGCAGGTTAGACATCATGATCGACTACACTCTCTATGGCCTCAACAAGCAAGATGTTGATGAATACCATAAGCAAATATGCTGCCTGCTCGGCAAAAGCGTGCTGCTGGTGCTGACCGCCAACAAGCCGATAACCAAACAGAACCTGCTTGCCTGCCTTATCCAGGAGGTGGAAAAACAGCCCGATGATTATTTTCAGAGACTGCATCGTGCAGCAATAGAAATGATCGGCGTCAACGGGCGTTAAGGCGATATGCGCAAGGCGGAAATCTACGCTATTATCGCCACCCTCGTGGTGTTAATGATGATGTTCATCATTACCCTCGATAGCGATATCAACCCTTATCCTTAATAAGCGCCTATTACGCCGGCTCTTTAGCCCTGCGTAATAGACAGCGAAGGCATGCTCTGTTGCAGGCTGTCACCTTTTAGTCAAATTACCTTTCTGCCCAGGCTTTATTCATAACCGGCCGCTTCGTCAATCAATCCCGCCACCTCTGCGGCATGGGAAACCAGCGAAGCATGACTGGCATTCAGCACCATGACTTTCTTAGCCCGCAGCCGCTGCGCCATGTGCCGCTGATTCTCCGGCGCTATCATGCGATCGTCGCTGGAGAGCTGATACCATGACGGTTTATGTTTCCAGGCAGGTTCGCCGATGGTGTTACCGAAGGTATCGGCCAGCGGAGCCTTCTGCGCCACCGCCATCACCAGCGCCTCGTCGGCGGTAACATCCTGGCAAAAGCTCTCGTGAAACTTGTCGGCTTTGATCCACAGATAGCCGTCGCTGTCCGGGGCCAGATTCGCGACCGCCGCAGGAGGATGCGCTTGCGTAATACCGCCGGGGCTTTCTCCGGCGTCCGGCGCAAAGGCGGCGATGTAGACCAGGCCGACCACGTTAGGCTGGTTGCCCATTGCCGTGATCACGGCACCACCGTAAGAGTGCCCTACCAACAATACCGGCCCCGCTTGCTGCGCGACCATTTTGCGCGTGCGCTCCGCATCCTCAGCCAACGAGGTCAGCGGCATTTCCACCGCATGCATCGCCGAATATCCCCTGCGCGACAACTCGAGGATGACCTTACTCCAGTGCGCGGCGCCGCCCCAGAATCCGTGTACCAGCACGATAGTGGGTTTTGTGCTCATTGCCGACTCCTTCATCTTAGGGAAGCGCTATAGACAGATGAACTGCAGCCCTTAAGGGGCACGCCTTGCTACCGGCGACGTCATGCAGTCCTCATTTTTATATAGTCAGGCTCGCGGTATTCGGCAATAGCTACGACGGGTTAACGCACGCGATTTCCCGACATCGCCATGACCTATCCACACAGCGTGCAGAGCAAAAAACGGGATTAAAACTAGGATTTTTACCCATGCCGATCTAAAATATCACGCAAAAACAAAGACAAGTAAATTCGATCTGCCGGGAAAAGGAATGAAGTTGTGAAGGAAATGATCTCCATCGTTTTGATGACATGCCTGCTGGCGCTGCTGTTTTCGTGGCTGTTCGTCTACGGTCTTAACATTCATTAAACCTGCGGCGGCACTAAATCCCCCTCCCTGGCTGGCAAGCAGCGCATCGGGACGATGCGCTAAAACCGGCGCCCAAAGTGCCCACGAAAGCGAAACCTGACGCTATCCCGCCTCAACCTTTCCGGCCACGGATACATCAATAATATTTACGGATAACGGTCCTATCCCCTTCCTGCATCCCTCGTCGACTTTTTTCTGACCTGGCGCTGCCCCTCAGATAGAGGGCTTGCCATACGCAAAATGTTACCGGTAACTATGTTGTTGATTTCTTTTTGTAATAAACGGAAAGCCATTAATAACCCTACGTTCTTTATAGAAATAAATTATGCATTCTTATGGATAAAGGTATGAATAAACGGCCCTTGGTCATTGATTATCACCCGCCAAGCTCCTAGAATTCGCGCGTAAAAATACAACTGGGATCGGGTTTCATGTCGTCGCTGTGGGTTGCAACGCAATACTGTTATTTTATTGGTCTGTTAGTTTCTATGATTTTCACCTACCTGGTTAGCCGGGACACCGTCAAAATACGCTGTATCAGCGCATTGACCATCGGGTTAACCTGGCCGTTGAGCCTGCCGGTCGTGTTGCTGTTTTCGCTGTTCTAACCCCCGACAGACTTCACGGCGGGCTTGGGTTTTTAAACAGCCAGGCTAATGAAAAGGGGAAGGCCGCCGGCGTCGCGGTTTTTGGCGTGGGATAAAAAAACGCCAGCGCAAGGCTGGCATGAAAACTGGAAGCAATGTGAGCAATGTCGTGCCGGTTCGGGGGGCACAGAAGGAGACAACCCTTTCCCCTCACCGGCGAAAAGATGATAATACGTCTCATTATTGATTGTAAAGTCATTTCCCTGCGCAACGTTTTCCCTTTGGGAAAATATCAGCCGCGCGGCGCTCGCCAGTACCGATACAACCGCCCCGTCCCCCACACCAGCAGCCACAGCAAAATATTCACCCCCAACCAGAGCATCAGCAAGTAGAAGAAAGTTTGATACCCGGGTATGCCCCGATCGGCTAAAAACGGGTTAAAGTGCAAAAATTTGACGATCGCGAAGGGGTTAAGATTGAAACGGTTGAACACGGCCGCCGTCAACAGCGGCGGCAACAACGTGTAAAACGCCAGGCTGAACAGCAGCAGAATCTTAGTGCCCGAAGTGTTTTTATAATCTTTCATATCAATACATTACGTCTTTCATCATGGAGCGAAAACGGCCAAATATTCACACACCAGCCGACCCCGCGAGAGAAAAAGAGTTCCAGGCCAGCGCGGAAATAAAGCCGATCCTGTGTTTAATCGTCATTTAGCGCTCGGGTGATATATACCCTGTGAATTTTAAATTACGATGCCGCCGCGCCGTCTTCAACCGCAGCGTTTGCCTGGCATCATCAGGAGGCATTAATGAAACCGGACGCACTCTCCCTGCCGCCGAGCCCGAAAAAACTCAAAGTGATCTACGGCTGGTATATTTACGTGATCTATATCCTGCTGGTTTTCAACATTTACATGGCGGTCTACAACGTCTGCGTTCGGCATCCGCTTGAGGCGCCCCTGCTGTCGCTGTTTCACAGTCTGTTCCTCGCGCTGATGCTGCAACAGGTGCTCAAGAAGAACGTCGTTTTCGCCTGGATCTTGCTGAGCTATTTTATTCTGATGCGCCTGTATTACGCCAATGTACTGCATGTGGAGTTCACGCTGGTGAGCCGCGGCCTGGTGCTACTGATTCTGACGCTGCTGCTTACCGGCGCCGTGGCCGTCGGGCAACTGGCCACGCCCCCGCAGCGACATGACTGGCTGGCGCGGCTAGGCTGGCGGCAATGGGGAGCGCTCACGGCGCTGGCGGCCATCCTGACCCCGTTGATTACCACTGACTATCTGGGGTAAACCCGGCGCTATTTGGGGATATGGGGCTCAGAAATGTCTACGATGCGGCATATTTTGGTGTAGTTGCCCGCCTTCTCACAGATCTTGTCCGTGACGAACACACTCAGGTAGCCCAGCAGCAGCAAGTAGCCAACCATGCACAGAATAAAAATAAGCGTTCTCACCGATAGCGACCAACCAAACAAGAGTATCCCAAGCATCATAACCTGAACGCGGCGCTTTAAAAGGATTTCATGTGCGCACCGGCCGCATCGGCGCACGTTCTGTAGTAACATTAAGCCACCACGCCAGCCACCGGAAACGCCGATGCACCACCTTATGTTAGATATTGAAACCCTGGATATAAAACCCAGCGCCGTCATTCTGGTGGTTGCGGCGGTGTTTTTCGATCCGCGAACCGGGGAGCTGGGCGCCGAATTCGAAGCCGCCGTCAGCAGCCAAAAAGACCAACCGGGCCGTACCATCAGCCTGGATACGGTCGCCTGGTGGGCGAAACAGTCCGATGAAGCGCGCAAGCAGGCCTTCGGCGGCACCGAGAGCCTGAAACGCGTGCTGAGCAGCCTCAGCCGCTTTATCCATATGAATAGCACCGACACGGTAAAAGTCTGGGGCAACGGCAAAGAGTTCGACTGCGCGATCCTCGAGCACGCCTTCCAGCAGCTGGAAATGCCCTGCCCGTGGAAATTCTGGGATACTCAGGACGTGCGCACGGTGATCACGCTGGCGGAACTGCACGGCTTTAACCCGAAAAAGACCCGCCCGTTCGAAGGCATGCCGCATCGCGCGCTGGATGATGCTCGCCACCAGGCCCGTTATGTGGCCGATACCGTCTCGGCGCTCTATTACCGCCAGGGGGCGCAGCGCTGACCCGCTTTGCCCCTTTTCATTTGCCGCCAGAGTCTCTACTCTAGCCCTCTTTGTCACTCGGACGTGCCTTTCCTGTTATGCAAAAGTTTCTGTTTATGCTTCTCAGCCTGGTGCTGCTCGGCCCATTAGGCATCGATCTTTACCTGCCGACCATTCCCGCCATTGCCGTCGGCCTGGGCAGCAGTGAAGCGCTGATCCAATCCACCATATCGCTGTTTATACTGGTGCTCGGCCTCGGCCAGGTCATCGCCGGCCCGCTGGTAGATAACTATGGACGCAAGCCGGTGGCGCTGGCCGGCATTATTCTCTACATGATCGGCGCCGCGATGGCGGCGCTGGCCACCAGCCCAACGATTTTCATCGCTTCACGTCTGCTGCAAGGCGTGGCGGTTTGCTGCACTGCCGTCGTCGCCTTCAGCGGCGTGCGCGATCGCCTGAATGGTGACGACGCCGCCCGCGCTTTCGGCTTTCTCAACGGCACGCTGAACATCATCCCGGCGCTGGCGCCGCTGCTCGGCGGCCTGCTCGCCGAAGCCTTCGGCTGGCGTGCTCCTTTCTGGTTCCTGGTTGGCTATGCACTGCTGGTGTTGGTGCTCATCGCGCTGCGCCTGCCGGAAACCCGCCCCGCCGACACCGTGCCGGTCAAAGGGCTGCCGGTGCGCCAATATGCGCGCATCCTCAGCGAACGACGCTTCCTTTCTTTTGCGGTGGTGAACTCCGGGGCGATGGGCATGGCGCTGACCTACGTTTCTCTGGCACCGAACGTGCTGATGGGTACCGCCGGCCTGACCCCGCTGCAATTCTCGCTGGTGTTCGGCGCCAACGGTTTCTGGATCATGCTGGTCAGCTTCTTCGCCAACCGCATCATCCACAAGGTCGGCCGCCCGGTTTGTCTGGCGACCGGCGGCATATTGATGGGGCTGGGCTGTCTGGGTCTGCTGCTGGGCGTCCTGCTGTTGCCTGCGACTGCGCAAGCGCACTGGCTGGCGTATATGCTGCCGGTCGCCAGCGCCTGCGCCGGGTTGGCGTTCGTGATGGGCCCGGCCACCAGCTACGCGCTGGAACCGTATTCCAATGAGGCCGGCGTCGCGTCCGCTCTGGTCGGTTTCGTGCAGATGGCGGGCGGCGCCGCGCTGGGTCTGGTGGCGATGGCGTTGCCGCTGCAACCTAAGCTCTCGCTGACGTTGGTGATGCTGGCGGGCTGCCTGCTGGCGCTGCACGCGCGGCGGCTTAGCAAGCAGATTAAAGGGCAGATAAAAAAAGTCGCCTGAGCCGCGGCTCAGGCTTCAATGGCGACCGGCACCCGGGCCGCTAACGCCGACAGCAGCTCATAGCCTAACGTTCCTGCCGCCGTGGCCACCTCGTCCACCGGCAGGCGTTTCCCCCACAGCTCCACGTCGGCGCCCAGTTCGACTTGCGGACAGGGCGTCAGATCCACCGCCAGCATGTCCATCGACACCGTTCCCAATGTGCGCGTCAGCACGCCGTCAACCCATACCGGCGTACCGGTCGGCGCATGGCGTGGATAGCCGTCGGCATAGCCGCAGGCCACCACGCCGATACGCTGCGCGCCGGCGGCGCTATAACGGCCGCCGTACCCCACGCGATCGCCAGACTTCAGCTGCTGAATGCCGATGATCTCGCTGCTCAGCGTCATCGCCGGCTGCAGCCCCGTCGCCGCAACATCATTCCAGCAACCGCTCGGCGAAGCGCCATACAGAACGATCCCAGGGCGGACCCAGCTGCCATGGGTCGAAGGGTGCCACAGCGTAGCGGCCGAGTTGGCCAGGCAGCGCGGCAGCGGTATATCGGTAGCCGCCGTCTCGATAGTGGCCATCTGCTGAGTTACGCCCTCCGGGCCGTCGGCGGTAGCGAAATGGCTCATCAGCGTAAGTTCAGCGATGTTGGCAACCGCCTGCGCCCTTTGCCACACCTCGCGCAGCCGCTCGGGTGCGAACCCCAACCGATTCATGCCGCTGTTCACTTTCAGATAGACATTGAGTGGCGCGCTCAGCGTGGCGTCGGCGATCGCCGCCAGCTGCCAGTCGCTGTGCACCGCCGTCGTCAGGCGATAACGATCGAGCAACGCCAGATCCTGCGGCTGGAAAAAACCTTCCAGCAGTAGAATCGGCCCTTGCCAACCCGATTCGCGCAACAGCACCGCTTCGGCCAGATCCAGCATGGCGAAGCCGTCGGTTTGCGCCATGCTGCGCCAAACGTGTTTGATGCCGTGGCCATAGGCGTTGGCTTTGACCACTGCCCACACTTTAGCGCCGGGGGCGAAACGACGCACCACCTGCAGGTTATTTTCAATCGCGCCGAGATGCATCGTGGCGGTTATGGGACGGGGCATCGGTTCTCCTTGGGGCAGCATACAGCGGCCACGCGCGCCTGCGCGTGGCCGGAAAAGTCTATGACAGCGTCGACGACTAACGTGCGGGATGCACGTCGTTCAGCGGAACCGCGTGTTGCTGGCGAAACCCGGCGCGGTAACGCGCCACCGCCAGATCATCGGAAGGGATCGCCGGCGTAATGCCGGACATCAGATCGGACAACAACTGCCCGGAACCGCAGGCCATCGTCCAGCCCAACGTGCCATGCCCGGTATTGAGATACAGGTTCTTCAGCGAAGTGCGGCCGACAATTGGCGTGCCGTCCGGCGTCATCGGCCGCAGGCCGGTCCAGAACGTCGCGTCCTCCACTCTGCCGCCGTTCGGGTAGAGATCGCGTACCACCATCTCCAGCGTTTCGCGCCGTTTTTGCTCCAGCTGCGTGTTGAAACCGACGATCTCCGCCATGCCGCCAACGCGAATACGCTGGTCGAAGCGCGTGATGGCGATTTTATACGTCTCATCCAATACCGTAGAGAACGGCGCCGCCGCTTCGTCGGTGATAGGAATGGTCAACGAATAGCCCTTCAGCGGGTAAACCGGTATCGACACCAGGTCACGCAGCAGCGCCGTGGAGTACGAGCCGAACGCCACCACGTAGCTATCGGCCTTGAACACTTCCTCGCCACACTGCACACCGGCGATCTTGTCGCCCTCCACCAGCAGACGATCGACGCTGCGGTTGAACAGAAAAGTTACGCCCGCCTGCTCTGCCATCTTCGCCAGCTGTTGCGTAAACAGCTGGCAATCGCCGGTCTCGTCGTTCGGCAGTTGCAGGCCGCCGGTCAGCTTGTGCGCCACCTGGGCCAGCGCCGGCTCAACGCTGGCGAGCTGGCTGGCCTCCAGCAGTTTGTAAGGCACCCCGGCATCTTCCAATACGGCAATGTCTTTCGCTGCGTTTTCGAACTGTTGCTGGGTGCGGAACAGCTGCAGCGTGCCGCCCTGGCGGCCTTCGTACTGGATACCGGTTTCCTGCCGCAGCGCCTTGATGCAGTCGCGGCTGTATTCCGCCAGGCGCACCATGCGGCCTTTGTTGGTCATATAGTGTTCGGTGTTGCAGTTTTTCAGCATCTGCCACATCCAGTTGAGCTGGAAGCTGCTGCCGTCGAGGCGGATCGCCAACGGCGCATGGCGTTGGAACATCCACTTAATGGCCTTCAGCGGCACGCCCGGCGCCGCCCAGGGAGCGGCATAGCCCGGTGAAATCTGCCCGGCGTTCGCCGCGCTGGTTTCCAATGCCGGGCCAGGCTGACGATCGATCACCGTCACCTCATGCCCCGCCTTCGCCAAATACCAGGCACTGGCTACGCCTACCACCCCACTACCTAAAATTACCACTCGCATCGCTGACTCCAGCCCAAGGCTTCACAAAGCATAATCTTCTGCTCACAGGAAATTAACTCAGTGAAAAAATCCGTCCAACAACTTCGTCATCAAACGTGACAATATTCACAATTAATTTATCGTCGATGGGCTCTGCATTTGCAATAGCCACCTGAAAATAGCGATAAGATGCGGGTTATGGGGGGATATGGCGTCATTCCGCCACTGATTCGATATCAATGCTATCAATGACAGCAGGGAAAAAAGGCGTGATAAACAACAAGAATTTAACAGAACATAAAAACACCGACCACAATACGTAAAGAATAAAAAACCAAAATCAACCACAAATAAAGCACAAAAAGAAAAGAAGGGTTTCAGCCTCGGCAGCAGAAAAAACGCAGTAAAAAACGTCCCCCTTAAACAACTTTATGGCTTGCGTATCTCGATTTGCGGCACACCATACAAAAAATCGCCCGTTCTTCAGGCGAACACATCACTTCATCACCGATCAAACACCAGTTTCTGCGTAAAAATCCTATTCAACAGCCAGACGTATAGGCATTTTTTGTCACTTAGTGCAAAATATATCGCTAAACAACGTTACAAGTTGTTAATCACCATCATAATTTTGATAAATGAGTATCAATATGACTTCTACTGCAAGGGTCTTCCGGCACGACATTAACGGGTTAAGAGCCTGGGCCGTCATCGCCGTTGTTCTTTTTCACTTCGGCATCCCCGGTTTTGCGGGCGGTTTTGTCGGGGTAGATGTTTTTTTTGTTATTTCCGGCTTTTTAATGACGCAAATAATTGTCAGCGGATTGGAAACCGGCAAATTCTCTATCTGGGATTTTTATCTGGCCCGCGCTCGGCGAATCATTCCAGCTCTCATGGCCCTGTGTATCACTTTATTGGTGCTGGGGTGGTTTTTCCTTGTGTCAACGGATTACACTACTCTTGCCAAACACGTTCTGACCGCAATTCTTTTTGTTTCAAATGTTAAGTTTTGGCGCGAGGCCGGCTATTTTGACGCAGACTCGCATGAAAAGTGGTTACTGCATACTTGGTCACTTTCCGTTGAATGGCAATTTTATATTATTCTGCCCATTGCCCTTGTGTTCATGGCTCGTCTGTGGAGAACTCGCGGCATTCAATTGACGATATTCGTCGGCCTGATACTTTCATTTGCCCTGTCCTGCTACCTCGCGATCAAATCCCCGTCATCGGCATTTTATTTGCTGCCAACGCGCGCTTGGGAGATGCTGGCCGGGGGGGCAGTGTGGGGGTTGACACGAAATGTTCAACTCCATGCTACCAAGGCTAAATGGTTAGAATGGTCTGGTTTCGCTTTAATTATCGCTGCCATCACGCTGTTTAATCCCGGCTTGGCGTGGCCTGGGTTATATGCAGCGGTGCCGGTTACTGGAGCCATGTTGGTGCTGGCGGCAAGCCGCCAAAACTCTCTGTTTACCTCTAACTACCTGGCAGAACGCCTTGGTGTCTCGTCCTATTCAATCTACCTTTGGCACTGGCCTATTGTCGTGTTTCTCGGCTACAACAACGCTGCGAGCTCATGGAATTGGCTGATTGCCGGCATCATTCTGAGTCTTATTCTTGGCGAACTCTCATTAAGAATGATCGAAAACCCGGCCAGAAAAAGACTGTCGAGGCAAACAGCCTGGGGAAATGTATTTACGATCGCAACCTGCACTACGGTCATCGGTTTCGCCTCTATCGCGCTATTCAAGATCAATTTCCCAAATCGCGTGCCACAGCAAATTGATGTAGTGGCCAACGAAAGCCTGAACGTTATCCCTAATCGCGACAAGTGCATTGCCTCCACCAGCACCCGTTCACCGGAATGCATATATGGCGGCCATGCCATTAAAGCCGTGGTGGTAGGCGATAGCCATGCCGACGCTATGCTGACTGGGGTCGTCGCCGCATTACCTAACAAGAATGACGGTGTTCTTGACCTGACTTACGCCAGTTGCCCGACTCTTTTCGGAGCTAAGATGGTGCCCGGAGAAGTGCCGGGAAGCCAGTGCCACGAATTTAACCAGTGGGAACGTGAGAGATTGAAGCGCATTGACAGAACGATCCCGATCGTCATCATAAACCGCTCATCCGTCTACGCCTTCGGCCAACACAATATCGTGGCGAAAATGAACATGCCGATGGTTTATTTTTCCAAGGTCTATTCACGCCCTACCCCCGAGTTTCTTAAGGAGTTCAAAAAGGATCTGGTGGCAACAGCCTGCGAGTTGGCCATTGATCATCCGGTGTTCTTGGTTAGGCCAACGCCGGAAATGATGCTGGATGTCCCGAAAACACTTTCCCGCTCAATGATGCTCGGCAAGAGCATGCACATTTACCTCTCGGAAGAGGATTACCACAAACGGCATCAATTCGTTTGGGAAGCGCAGGACGAGGCTGCGGAGAAATGCGGTGTCAAAATCCTCAATCCTCTTCCGATGCTGTGCAAAAACGGTCTCTGCGAAAGCACTCATAATGGCCGCCCGATCTATTACGATGACGACCACCTCAGTGAATATGGCAACAAACTGTTAGTACCGATGTTTCAGCAAATATTCCTGTAGTGTACGAATCAATAAACCCGCAATTGCGGGTTTATTTTTGGGGATGACGTTCTAAATTACGTTGACACATTTCTCTGACACTCTGTCAGTAATGCTTAGCGCATAATAGTCAGAAGGCGGCAAGTTCCTCCTTATCGTTGCTATGTTCAGCCGTACGATTGACTTGGCCGCACACAGAATCTGCGGAATTACCACATCAATGATGCAGCATCTCGTCCACGACTTCTTTAGTCTGCAGCTGGAATGGATAATAGGTCGGCCAGTTGTCCATCTCTTTCAGCAACGTCTCCTGCGACGTGTTGCCCATAAAGATATGGAAATGCGCCGACTTGCGCGGGCCGATAATGTGATCGCTGAACTGCACGAATTTCGGCGCCAGGCTGCCGACATCCTGGCATTCGAACAGATAACGCACGCCCTTTTTACCGGAGACATACGTCAGGATCTTATGCCCGGCATACTTATACTGACAGGCGCTGGATTGATCGCCGCGATGAAACTCCATGACGCCGTTCTCAATGCCGATGGTATCCACATCGGTGGCGTACCCTTGGCGGTAATACGCCTTCACTTCTGCGAAGGTCTTGCTCTTATCCTGCTCCGCCTTCTTCTTGAACACCGGGTCGAGTTCCCCATTGAGCAGATAAGGATACACGGATTGCCACACGCCCTCCCAATCCGCCAGGTCGCGATCTTTGACGTCTTTATCGTCGAATACGCCCGCCTCCGCCTTTTTTTCCACTTCCGTCAGCGGCTTGCCATGTGAATGATGCCCGTGGGCAAGCGCCTGCCCGCCAATAAACAACGCTGCCAGCGCCACCGCCAGTTTGCCATAATGCCTCGCCAAAAGATGCTCCTTGTCCGTCATTGAGAAAACGAAAAGTTACAATATAACATAACAAATTTCAATCCCTGTCGCGCTGCAGAGTATCTATTGCGCCCCCCTGCCGCAGGGTTATACTCGAAGAGGAAGCGCGGCGCTGCGCCGCCTTCTGCCGGGACGGACGCGGCGCCGGCGAGCGCTGGATTGACTGCCGTTCGCTCCCCTGCGTACCGACATTTTTATTTCACTGATTTGCAACGGTTAATTATGACTTGAACTATGCTTGTTACAGGGCCTGCCGTTTGAGCAAGACCCGTGAATAATGAGGGTGCGCTGATGACTACTTCAACACATGAAAAGGTTAAGGATGATAAACGTCTGAGCGATGGACCGGACTGGACGTTCGAGCTGCTGCAGGTGTATTTGGAGCAGATCGACCGCGTCGCCAAGCATTACCGGCTCGACACCTACCCCCATCAGATCGAGGTGATCACTTCCGAGCAGATGATGGACGCCTATTCGAGCGTCGGCATGCCGATCAACTATACCCATTGGTCCTTCGGCAAGAAGTTCATCGAAACCGAACAGCGCTACAAACAGGGCCAGCAAGGGCTGGCGTATGAAATCGTCATCAACTCCAATCCCTGCATCGCCTACCTGATGGAAGAGAACACCATCACCATGCAGGCGCTGGTGATGGCGCACGCCTGCTATGGCCACAACTCGTTCTTCAAGAATAACTATCTGTTCCGCAGCTGGACCGACGCCAGCTCCATCGTCGATTATCTGCTGTTCGCCCGCCACTACATCAGCCAATGCGAAGAACGCTACGGCGTCGATGAAGTGGAGCGGTTGCTGGACTCCTGCCACGCGCTGATGAACTACGGCGTCGACAGATACAAACGCCCGCAGAAAATCTCTCTGGTGGAAGAAAAAGCGCGCCAGAAAAGCCGCGAAGAGTATTTGCAAAGCCAGGTGAACACGCTGTGGAAGACCCTGCCGCGCGTCGAACGCGAAGAGTCACCGGAGCAGGCGCGCCGGTATCCGAGCGAGCCGCAGGAAAATCTCCTCTATTTCATCGAGAAGAATGCGCCATTGCTGGAACCCTGGCAGCGTGAGGTGCTGCGCATCGTGCGCAAAGTCAGCCAGTATTTTTACCCGCAAAAGCAGACTCAGGTGATGAACGAAGGCTGGGCCACTTTCTGGCACTACACTATCCTCAACCATCTGTACGACGAGGGTCGGGTGACCGAGCGGTTTATGCTGGAGTTTTTGCACAGCCACACCAACGTGGTGTATCAGCCGCCGTATAACAGCCCGTACTATAACGGCATCAACCCTTATGCGCTGGGCTTCGCCATGTTCCAGGACATCAAGCGCATCTGTCAATCACCGACCGAAGAAGACCGCTACTGGTTCCCGGACATCGCCGGCAAAGACTGGCTGGACACCTTGCACTTCGCCATGCGCGACTTCAAGGACGAAAGCTTTATCAGCCAGTTCCTGTCGCCCAAAGTGATGCGCGATTTCCGGTTGTTTACCGTGCTGGATGACGATCGCAACAACTATCTGGAGATTGCCGCGATCCATAACGAAGCCGGTTACCGGGCGATCCGCCAGGAGCTGTCGGCGCAATACAACCTGAGCAACCATGAGCCGAACATTCAGATCTGGAACGTAGACCTGCGCGGCGACCGCTCGCTGACGTTGCGCTACATCCCGCAGGAGCGCGCGCCGCTGGATAAGAGCCGCCGCGACGTGTTGAAGCACCTGCATCGCCTGTGGGGCTTCGACGTGATCCTCGAGCAGCAAAACGAAGACGGCAGCGTGGAGTTGCTCGATCGTTGCCCGCCGCGGCCGACGCCGCTGTAACCGCACCGCGCCATTCCCCGGCAAACCGGGGAATGGCTTTATTTATCCATTTAACGGGCAGCGGAAAAAGTCCGAAAACAGACGGGTAAAATTGACAAAAAGCCCATCGACTTCTAATTTCGGTAATACAAATTTAATAATTAGCAATCATATAACATGCAGAAACCCCTACAGGACACGGTTAACCGTTATCGCAAAGACATTGACGGCTTGCGCGCCATCGCCATCCTTCTGGTTGTTCTTTATCATGCTGGCGTAAAGCAAATAAGCGGCGGATTCATCGGCGTTGATATATTTTTTGTCATCTCTGGATTCCTCATTGGTGGAATTCTTCATCGCGAACATTCGCAAGGACAGTTTTCTTACCTGAACTTCTACAGCAGACGAATAAAGCGGATAGCGCCGGCGTTGCTCTTCATGTTAACCGTTATCTCCGTGATAGCAGCATTTTATCTCTCCCCGCTGGAAATGAAAGACTTCTCATTATTTTCTGGCGCAACAATATTATCAGTGCCGAATATTATTCTTTGGCACAAAACCAACTACTTTTCACCCAATGCTGAACTAAACCCGCTATTGATGACGTGGTCATTAGGCGTCGAAGAGCAATTTTATATTTTTCTACCCTTGCTTTTGAGTTTCCTGTTTAGAAAAAAACTCAACGCGCTGTTCTGGATCGCCGCTATCACCCTATTGTCCTTTATCGCCTGTCTTTTTGTCACCCAGGCCAATCCACTTTTTGCATTCTTCATGTTGCCAACGCGAGCCTGGGAATTGGGTATGGGGGTAGGCTTAGCGATAGCCCAACAACAGAATCGTCTTTCCGCCCAACCTGCCTGGCTAAAAGAACTGCAATTCATCCTCGGGTCGATTTTGATTATCATTTCGGCATCATACTTCAACAGCGAAACCCCTTTCCCGGGTGCGGCGGCGCTGGTGCCCACGCTGGGCGCTTTGCTTCTTATTTTAGGCAACGGCCGCCTGAGCGGCTGGCTGTTGGGCAATCCCGTGATGGTATTTGTCGGTCTGGTGTCTTACTCGTGGTATCTATGGCACTGGCCTCTGCTCTCTTTTGCCAGGCTATCTGCAAGTCAGCCCCTGCCACTCAGCGCGACGTTAACAATCGTCAGCCTCGCGCTGGTCATTGCCTATCTGTCATACCGTTTTATCGAAACCCCTTTTCGCCAGGGTTGGCGGTTGCAGGAGAGCAGCATTATTCGCGGTTACTTATCCTTGATTGCCATTCTCATGCTGCCTACTTCTGTTTTTTATTTAACTAAAGGCGCCACACAGCCTGTCTCACTAGCCGTCGTTCAAGCGGAAGCCGACAAACTTGAACGGGTTGCCGACAAGTGCCTGATCGGTCAAGGCCACACGTCATATTCAACCGAGAGCGTTTGTCTGGATAGCAGCAAAAATGCCGGTGTCGCCCTATTGGGAGACAGCCACGCTGCTTCACTCCGCGGTGGCGTCGACCATTATGCAAAGCGGCACCAAATGTCTGTTTATCAGTTGACAAAAGCGACCTGCCCGATGCTGATTGGGGTGTTCAGAACCATGAACGCATATCCTTCGCATGCAACAGAATGCGCAGAATACAACGCTAAAGCGCTTGACTTCGTAATTAACAACCCCAAGATAAAAAGCGTCATTATTGCCGCCTCGTGGGATTCTGGAATAATTAACGACAACGAAGGTTACTCTGCTCCAGGAAAGAAACTCCCAAAAATAGAGGCGCTAACTCTCGGAATTAAAAATGTTGTGGAGAAATTGAATAGTGCCGGGAAAAGCGTCGTATTAATTGAAGATGTCCCCTATATTAAGTTCAACACCGTTAAAGCGCTCGATAGTGAAGAGATCCCGCTTAGAAAGCTAGTGGCAAAAATCCTCACCCCCACCGCCACCGTTATATACCATACTGGCAATTACACTGCAAAATACTCAATGCCGAGAATAAACCTAGAGCATTTAATGATGCCTTTCAGAGATAGGCTATTATTTAAGATCGTCCTCCCCTCAAAAAATTTATGTAATATAAATGGATGTCAATTCAAAGAAAAAGAGAGGTTATTATATTACGACAACCAGCATATGACTTATCTTGGCGGCATGATTGCCTTACGGGATTTAACAATATAACCCGCAGAAGCTGCGGATGAAAACGCCCTTGCCAATAAATCAAGAAACATCTTGGCAAGGGCGTAAAAAAACGCCTGCGGCTCACCCCTGAACCACAGACGCCTATTTTAGACTCGTTCGGAATACCGCTGGCAAACGAACGATTTTGCCTTGATATTCTTAGTCGTATTCAGCGGCGCGCTTCGGTGAGATCGCTCGGCATGGTGCCCTGCATACTCTGCCAAATCGCCCCGCTGTCTTTACCGTAGTTGCGCACGGTATCCATCACCTGGTCGTACAGCTTCTCATGGCACAGCGTGGACAGCTTGCTGTAGAAGGTCAGCGCCAGCTTGCGCGCTTCCGGGTTGGAGAAATAGTAACGGCCCACGCGGGTGTACAGCCCTTTCAGGCCGTTGAAAATCAGGCCGTAGATCGGATTGCCGGAGGCGAACGCCAGACCACGGAAGATCTCATAGTCCAGGACATTGAAGGCATCCGCCTGATCTTCCACCTCGGCAGCCTTCGCCAGCACTTCCTGCGCCTGCTCAGGATGATTGCGCACCGCAGCGCGAATAAAGATCGACGCGATATTGGTACGTACAGACAGCAGGTTATCGATCAGTTGCGGAACGCTGTTGTGATCGAGACGTGCCAAGGTCTCAAGGATATTGAGACCGGACGTTTCCCAGAAATTATTCACTTTGGTCGGTTTGCCATGCTGAATGGTCAACCAGCCATCGCGGGCAAGACGTTGCAACACTTCACGTAACGTGGTGCGCGTGACGCCAATCAACTCCGAAAGCTCACGCTCCGCGGGCAAAATAGAGCCAGGGGGGAAGCGATTATTCCAAATACTCTCAATAATGTACTCTTCCGCGAAACCGGCAGGACTCTGCGCCTTTATGACCATGTGTTTGACGTTCCGTTGCGACGATAAAATCAGTAAAAGTAATCAGCTCATCATACCAGATCACATAGACATGACATAGCATGAGCGAAAAACAATAAACGAAAGTGTGCATAAAGTGGCAAAAAAACCCGCAAAAACACCGGTCGGAAGAAATTTGCCGCCGTAAAACAAGCTCCGGTTGCGCCCGCCCCTGCCGCATTGTTAGGGTACGTGCTACGACTGATTTAAGGATGTATAAAGGACAATGGAAACAACCCTGCGCAGCGCCCTGCTCAAAAATTTCCTGGGGCAATCTCCCGACTGGTACAAACTGACTATTCTCATTTTTCTGGCGATCAACCCTTTGGTGTTCTTTTTCGCCAGCCCGTTTATCGCGGGTTGGTTGCTGGTGGTCGAGTTCATCTTTACCCTGGCAATGGCGTTGAAATGCTACCCGCTGCTGCCGGGTGGCCTGCTGGCGCTGGAGGCGGTGGCCATCGGCATGACCACCCCGTCGCAGGTCTCGCAGGAAATCGAACATAACCTGGAAGTCTTGTTGCTGCTGGTCTTTATGGTGGCCGGCATCTACTTTATGAAGCAGCTGCTGCTGTTCGTGTTCACCAAGCTGTTGCTCAACATCCGTTCGAAAACGTTGCTATCACTGGCGTTCTGCCTGGCCGCCGCCTTCCTTTCCGCCTTCCTCGACGCGCTGACGGTCGTGGCGGTAGTGATTAGCGTGGCCACCGGCTTTTATTCCATCTATCACAACGTGACGTCGAATCGCCCCGATGGCGACATCGGCGATGACAGCGATTTCACCGGTGAAGAGCGCAAACAGACGCTGGAGCAATTCCGCGCCTTTCTGCGCAGCCTGCTGATGCACGCCGGCGTCGGCACCGCGCTCGGCGGGGTCATGACCATGGTGGGCGAGCCGCAGAACCTGATCATCGCCAAAAGTGCGGGCTGGGGCTTTATCGATTTCTTCCTGCGTATGGCGCCGGTCACACTGCCGGTGTTGGTGTGTGGCCTGCTGGTCTGTTGGCTGGTAGAGCGTTTTCGCCTGTTTGGCTACGGTACGCAGTTGCCGGAGGCCGTGCGTGACGTGCTGAAAGAATATGATCGCAAGGCCACCGTCGGCCGCAGCAAGCAAGAACGTCTCAAGCTGGTGATGCAGGCGCTGATCGGCGTTTGGCTAGTGCTGGCGCTGGCCTTCCATCTGGCGGAAGTTGGGTTGATCGGCCTGTCGGTGATCATCCTCGCCACTTCCCTGTGTGGCGTGAACGACGAACACGCCATCGGCAAAGCGTTCCAGGAAGCGCTGCCGTTCACCGCCCTGCTGACGGTGTTTTTCACCGTGGTCGCGGTGATCATCGAGCAGCACCTGTTCAGCCCGGTGATCCAGTTTGTGCTGCGCGCCGATCCCGCCTCTCAGCTTTCGCTGTTCTACCTGTTCAACGGCCTGCTGTCGTCGGTTTCCGACAACGTGTTCGTCGGCACGGTATACATCAACGAGGCGCGCACCGCGCTGGAAAACGGCACTATCGCGCTGAAGCAGTTTGAGCTGCTGGCGGTCGCCATCAATACCGGCACCAACCTGCCTTCGGTCGCCACCCCTAACGGCCAGGCCGCGTTCCTGTTCCTGTTGACGTCGGCATTGGCGCCGCTGGTGCGCCTGTCGTATGGCCGCATGGTGTGGATGGCACTGCCATATACGGTAGTACTGACGGTGGTCGGTCTGTTGTGCGTCCAGTTCACGCTGGAGCCGGCTACCGAGCTGTTGACGCAGTGGCATTGGCTGGCGCTGCCGCCCATCGAAGCCGTCGGCCACTGAGGCGGCGCCGGCAGGGTGAACCGACTATTTTTACGCTGAATCAGGCCCAGGTGGCTGGCAGCGAGGAGGAATTGGTTTACACTGCCGGTTCAATTGCTTACTGCATGGAAGAATCTAGATATGTTGCAATTCTTTAACCGCTGTTCACAAGGACGCGGCGCCTGGCTGCTGATGGCCCTGACAGCGTTGGTGTTGGAACTGGTCGCACTCTATTTCCAGCACGTTATGCTGCTGCAGCCGTGCGTCATGTGCATTTACGAGCGATGCGCGCTGTTCGGCATCCTCGGCGCCTCGCTGGTGGGGGCCATCGCGCCGAAAACCCCGCTGCGCTATGTGGCGATCTTGCTGTGGATCTACAGCGCCTGGGAAGGCCTACAGCTGGCGTGGAAGCACACCATGATCCAGTTGCATCCTTCGCCGTTCAATACCTGCGATTTCTTCGTCAGCTTCCCTTCGTGGCTGCCGCTGGACAAATGGCTGCCGGCGGTGTTCCACGCATCCGGCGACTGCTCCGTGCGCCAATGGCAGTTCCTGACGCTGGAAATGCCACAGTGGCTGGTCGGCATCTTCGGTGCCTATCTGCTGGTGGCGCTGATTGTGCTGATCGCACAATTTGTTCGTCCACGTCGGCGCGATCTGTTCGGCCGCTGATCGGCAGACAACAAAAAACGGCGCCTAAAGGCGCCATTTTTTTAGGGTATTGCGATCAAATTCAGAGATAACCCCGTTTCAGGTATGTGTAAGGAAATAAACGAGCACAATCAGCACTCCAGCCACGGCAAACAGACGGATCATTTTCATTGTTATACTCTCGAACATGCGGGAGAGCGGCCAAATTACCCAACTTATCGTATAAAAAGAAGCATTCCGGCTCGGTTAAGCGCGTAATTTACATAACATTAAACTTCTGCGATGACGGCAGGCAAAAACGGGCGCTGCCAACGCTTGGTTTTCAGCCTTCGGACAGCGATAAATTACCGTTACTTATGAACCACTGCATTTTTGTCACATTCAGAGCACAATATTTTGGTGAAGTTTGCCCATAAAATCCTTATAGTATCGGCAAAGTGAGTATTACCGATTTCCCTGGTGTTGTTGTGTGTCTTGCCCCTCATATTTGCAGGGGCTTTTTTCCTTCCCCCCTCATCTGATTGGCGAATATTCCCCTTTATCCCAAGCCCCGCTCACCGCTCGCGCACTAATGATTAAAATCATTCGCGATGCTTTCCTTATGCTAAATGACGTTGTGATTTCCACCCTTTCTTTCGGTGAGCCAGGCCCTGTCTCTGGCTGACTACAGCACGTCAATGCCATCAAGGACACGATTCTATGCCGGATACCGCCTTGCCCCCTGCATCGCAGCCCCCCTTCCTGCGCCGCCTGCTGCTTAAAGCCGGGAAAAGATTCCTGCGCTGGAACGGCGAGTTTCAGACTCGCCATTCGCTAATCTCCACCACGCCGCAGATCGATAATCACGAATTTAATTGGGTGACGGCGCTGGAAACCCGTTGGCCCGCCATTCGGGAGGAGTTGGATCGCCTGTTGGAGCATCCTGAAGATATTCCCGCATTCCACCAAATATCACCGGATCAGAAACGCATCTCCAAAGGGGATAACTGGAAAACCTTCGGGCTGTTTGTCTACGGGCAGCGGGTTGATGAAAACTGCGCCATTTGCCCGCGTACCGCACAGGCGGTCAGCGAGATCCCCGGCATGCGCACCGCCATGTTCTCTATCCTTAAACCGCACTATCATATCGTGCCGCACAAAGGCCCGACGCGTGCCGTGGTGCGCGCTCATCTGGGATTAATCGTGCCAAAGGATCGGGAAAAGCTTTGGCTCCGCGTTGACGATCAGATCCTGCACTGGGATGAAGGCAAAGTGATTTTGTTTGACGACTCTTATGAGCACGAAGTGCGTAATGATACCGACGAGCTGCGCGCGGTGCTGTTTCTCGATATCGACCGGCCGATGGACAAGGTGGGTACGGCGGTGAATAAGCTGCTGTTCAGCCTGATCAAAGCCAGCCCGTATGTGAAGCAGCCGCTGAAAAATCTGGCTAACTGGCATCGCCGAGATAAAAAAGCGTGAAGTGACGGCTTATGTCATGAGCCCCACGCCCGTGGGTAGCGCTCCAGATAGCACAGAGGGGTGACGTTACCTGGCCCAGTCCGGCTTATTGAGAATATGATCCTGCCAGTCCACGACTTCGCTCTCGCGCACCGCGATATGCCGCACCGTGATGCGTTCGCCGTGCATCGCCGCCTTGGAGCCACTCAGCAGCGGGTGCCAGGGGAACAGCGGTTTGCCTTCACCGATCAGGCGATAGGCGCAGGTCGGCGGCAACCAATCGAAGGTGGTGAGGTTCTCGCGCGTCAGTTTGATGCAGTCCTCTTCCAGCTCGAAGCGCCGCTCATAGTTACGGCATTGGCAGGATTTGATGTTGAGCTGGTTGCAGGCTACGTTGGTAAAATAAATCTCGTCGGTATCTTCGTCGATCAGCTTATTCAAACAGCATTGCCCGCACCCGTCGCACAGCGATTCCCACTCTTGTTCTGACATTTCCGCCAGCGTTTTCTGTTGCCAAAAAGCGAGTTGTGACATGTTAGCGTCCGGTTTCGGTAAATGGATAAGTCACCTGCACACAGGTTCGAGGGGGGACTATATAGACATTTTAGCCACAAGATGCAAGCTTTGCCGCCGACGGCGCCGGCGGCAAGAGAGATCAGATCACGCGGGTGCTGAGCGTTTTGCCATTCAGGCTGATTTTCAGCATGTCGCCGGAGGCCATCGGGCCCACGCCCTGCGGCGTGCCGGTCAGGATGATGTCGCCGGCGCGCAGCGTGAAGAAACGGCTCATGTAGCTGATTAGCGGCAGGATCGGCGTGATCATGTCACGCGTATTGCCCTGCTGGCGCAGTTGATCGTTGACGGTCAACGACAGCTCGGCGTTTTGCGGATCGCCGAACTCCGCCACCGGGATAAACCCCGACATCGGGCAGGAACCGTCGAAAGCCTTGGCCTTTTCCCACGGCTGACCGGCTTTTTTAAAGCCCGCCTGCAGATCGCGCAACGTCAGATCGAGCGCCACGCCGTAGCCGGCGATCGCCCGCGCAACGCGGTCTTCGTTGGCCTGTTTCAACGGCGTGCCGATCAGCACCGCCAGCTCCACCTCATGGTGCACCGAGCCGAACTCTTTGGGGATAGCCACCGGCTGGCGAATATCGCACAGCGCCGTTTCCGGTTTGATGAACACCACCGGCTCGACGGAAACCGCACTGCCCATTTCCTTGATGTGATCGGCGTAGTTGCTGCCGACGCAGACCACCTTGTTCACCGGGAAATCGAGCAGCGAACCCTGCCAGTCTCTATGTTGATACATACCGCTTCTCCCAAACTGTAGAGGCTTGGCGCGCCAAGCCGATTATTGGTGTGCCGGATCAATGCCCGATCGCGTCCGCCATCATACCCACGGCGAGGGCGAAATAGTAAGAGCGATTCCAGTGCATGAGGGTGCGAAAATTATCATAGACCAGGAACGTCCGCCCCTGCAGATCATCCGGCGCGATGATCCAACCGCGCTGAACGGCATGCGGCAACGCACTGCCATCCGCGCGACGCACCCCGCGTTGTTGCCAGGCGTTGACGCTGCGCGCCTGCGCGTCTTTCAAGCCCAGCTCGGCCCGATTGAAACCGGCGGGCAGTTTGACCTCGCGCCCCCAGCCGATGCCGGGCTGCCAGCCCTCTTTGGACAAATAACTGGCCGTAGACGCGAAGACATCATCAATGTTGTTCCAGATATCTATGCGCCCGTCACCGTCGCCGTCCGCCGCGTAGCGCAAGAAGGAGCTCGGCATAAACTGGCATTGCCCCATTGCGCCGGCCCAAGAGCCTTTCAGCGGCGTATCGCCGACGTGCCCCTGCTCGACTATCTGCAACGCCGCCATCAGCTCCTGGCTGAAAAAGGCCTCGCGGCGCCCTTCAAACGCCAGCGTCGCCAGCGCAGACACCACGTCTTCCCGTCCCTGAATCTTGCCGTAGGCGCTCTCCATGCCCCACAGCGCGATGATATAGCGCCCCGGTACCCGGTAGCGCTCGCTGGCGCGCGTCCATTGTGCCTGGCGCTGCCGGTACAGTTCGCGTCCCTGGCGCACCTTGGCGGGCGACATCACACGCCGCAGGTAGTCATCCAGGGTGACCTTCTGCTCCGGCTGATTGCGATCGGCCTTGATCACCCGATCGACGAAATGTATTTGCGCAAAAGCGCGATCAAGGGTGCTCTGGCTGATGCCCTGCTTCCGCGCCCGGCGCTTGAGTTGCTCGACATACGCCGGGAACTGCGCCGGATCCCGGCCGCTCGCCGCCAGCGTCGCCTCCTGCGCCGCCAGCGGTGCGCCGGGTATCAGCACACCGCCCAGCGCCAGCCAGGCGGCCAATACGGTTCTTCTCGCCGAACGTGTCATCGCGCCTCCCCTGGCCATAGCCGCCGTCTCAGGCCTTGTCGCCCGCCAGATGCTGATTGAGCAGGTTTTCCACCGGCGGCGGGAACTGCAGGTAATAGCCTTCGTCTTTCAACGCCTGCTTCACCTTTTCGATATCCGCCGAGGCCAATTTCTTGCGCTCATCGAGCGAAAGCATCATGGCGAATTGCGGCACGCCGAAACTTTTCATCAGCTCTTCCGGCACACGAGAGAAATCGTCTTTTTTTTCGACATAAAGATAAGTTTGATCGCGTTTCGGGCTTCTATAGATCACACAAAGCATTTTTTTAACTCTATTTAATTGAGGGAGCGTCTTGCCTGGATATAACTCTGACTATAACATGCTTATAGTACATCGGAATATCGCACCCCGAGTGGTATTCCGGGGATTTAAAGTTGCTGAGACTGAGTCAGGATAGATGTCACAATCGCCAATTGAGCTAAAAGGCAGCAGTTTTACCCTATCGGTTGTTCATTTGCATAATTCGCAGCCTGAGGTAATACGTCAGGCGTTACAGGAAAAAGTTGAGCAAGCGCCCGCTTTTCTGAAAAACGCCCCTGTTGTTATCAACGTCGCAACGCTGGATGGCGATGCGAACTGGAAAGAACTTCAACAGGCTGTCGCGGCAGCAGGTCTGCGCGTTGTGGGCATCAGCGGTTGCAGAGATGAGCGCCAAAAGCGCGCGATAGCCCGTGCCGGGCTGCCGCTGCTGAGCGAAGGCAAAGGCCAGAAGATGGCGGCGCCGGAGCCTGTGCCTGCGCCCGTGGTGGCGGATAACGCCCCCGCCAAAACGCGTATCATCAGCACGCCTGTCCGTTCCGGCCAACAGATTTACGCCCGCAACTGCGATCTTATCGTGACCAACAGCGTCAGCGCCGGCGCCGAATTGATTGCCGACGGCAACATTCATGTCTACGGCATGATGCGCGGTCGCGCACTGGCAGGCGCGTCAGGCGACACACAATGTCAGATTTTTTGCACCCACCTGGCGGCTGAGCTAGTCTCTATCGCAGGGCAGTACTGGTTGAGCGACCAAATCCCGTCCGATTACGTCGGGCAGGCCGTACGACTCAGCCTGTTGGATAACGCTTTAACCATACAACCTTTAAACTAAGCCCTTTTGACAAGGAATCCATTTCATGGCACGCATTATTGTTGTTACATCGGGTAAAGGGGGCGTTGGCAAGACCACTTCGAGCGCGGCCATCGCTACCGGCCTGGCCCAGAAAGGCAAGAAAACCGTCGTGATCGATTTCGATATCGGCCTGCGTAATCTTGACCTGATCATGGGCTGCGAACGTCGGGTAGTGTATGATTTCGTGAACGTGATTCAGGGCGATGCCACGCTGAATCAGGCGTTGATTAAAGACAAACGCACTGAAAACCTCTATATCCTGCCGGCTTCGCAGACGCGCGACAAAGACGCGTTGACCCGCGAAGGCGTTGAAAAAATTCTCAACGATCTCGGCGAGATGGATTTTGACTTCGTGGTGTGCGATTCACCGGCCGGTATCGAAACCGGTGCGCTGATGGCGCTGTACTTCGCCGACGAAGCTATCATCACCACCAACCCGGAAGTGTCTTCGGTACGCGACTCCGACCGTATCCTGGGCATCCTCTCTTCCAAGTCACGCCGCGCCGAGAAAGGCGAATCGCCAATCAAGGAACACCTGCTGCTGACCCGTTACAACCCGGGCCGCGTCAGCCGTGGCGACATGCTGAGCATGGAAGACGTGCTGGAAATCCTGCGCATTCCACTGGTGGGTGTGATTCCGGAAGACCAGTCCGTGCTGCGCGCTTCCAACCAGGGTGAGCCTGTCATTCTGGATGCCGAGTCAGACGCCGGTAAGGCGTACGACGATACCGTTTGCCGCTTGTTGGGGGAAGAACGCCCATTCCGCTTCATTGAAGAAGAGAAGAAGGGTTTCCTGAAACGCCTTTTTGGGGGATAAACCATGGCCTTATTAGACTTCTTTCTGTCCCGCAAAAAACAGACAGCCAATATAGCCAAGGAACGGCTGCAGATTATCGTCGCAGAGCGTCGTCGCGGGGACAGTGAGCCCCCGTATCTGCCTGATCTGAAACGCGATATTCTGGCGGTTATTTGCAAATACATTCAGATCGATCCTGAAATGCTGCACGTGCAATTCGAGCAGAAAGGGGACGATATTTCGGTACTTGAACTTAACGTGACATTACCGGAATCGGAAGAAGCAGCTAAATGATTGCGACGCATTAATTACCCCCTGTATATTTTATGCAGGGGGTAACTGTATGTGTATCCAGTTATTAAGCTTTATCGGCAGCAAAAAAGCGATTTTTCCCTTTGGGACAATTCCCAATTAACTTTGCCGCCGCCTCGTTTAAAGTAAATTCTGGCCAGATTTACCTTCAACGCATTATTTCCTGCCTATATTCACCCGAGCAGAGTTTCCCTACCCTGCCCTGGTGATAATCAGCGATTAATAATCTTTCAGGATGTCCTGCAGCGGTGCCATTAATAGATCGCCGCGCCAGCCGCTGATTAATTCAGGGCGACTTTCGCCGTCCTTCAGTTTCCAATGCCAGTTCAGCAATTGGTTAATTTGGCGACGGGATGCCAGCAACTCGCTGCTCAACCCACTTTGCTCGCTGACGGCGGCGATCGCCGCCTTGATGTCTTTGAACACCTTCTTGTAGCCCGGCTGATCGATAAGGTTGGCCAACGGCGCCGGCAACGCGGACTCTTCCAGCGCTTCGGCTTCCGCCACCAGCGCCAGCAGCGTTTTACCGTGATAACGGATCTCCGGCCCGCTCAGGCCCAGCGAATCCAGTTCTCCCAGCGAAGACGGCATATAGCGCGCCACCTGCCACAGGTTTTCCTCACGCACCACGAAGTTCACCGCCAGATCGCGCTCGCGCGCCTGGCGCAGCCGCCATTCCGCCAACTTCTGCAGACAACCGAGCTGACGCGGGCGCAGCTGCCAGGCGTTGCTGATTTCACGGTAGGCCAATGCCGGCGCCAGCGTCTCGCTACGGCGCTGGCACAGCAGCAGGCACTCGTTATGGGCCGCCGCGGTCCAACCGGCCTCTTCGGTCTCCTGCGCCAGCTGTTTGGCCATCGGCAGCAGATAGAACACGTCGGCGGCCGCGTACACGCACTGCCTTTCGGTCAGCGGACGTGCCAGCCAGTCGGTTCGCGACTCGCTCTTGTCCAGCTCAACCTTCATGTACTCCGCCACCAGCGTCGCGAAGCCACAGGAGAGCGGCCGGCCGGTAAAGGCCGCCAGGATCTGGGTATCGACCATCGGCGTCGGCAGCGTTTTAAAGGCGTTGAGAAACACTTCGAGATCTTCACTGCCGGCATGCAGGAACTTCACCACGGCGGTGTCGGCCAGCAGGTCGACAAACGGCTGCCATTGCTTGATCGGCAGAGGATCGATGAGGGAGAGTTGTTCACCGTCGTAGAGCTGGATCAGGCCCAACTGCGGGTAGTAGGTGCGCGTTCTGACAAACTCGGTGTCCAGCGCAATCTGGGCATGCTTTCTCGCCTGCTCGCAGACCTGCTGCAATCCGGCATCGGTAGTGATCAACTGATAATTCAAAACATCATTCTCTTGTAGGATTCAAACACAACAACGCCGGTATTCACCGGCGCTGTTGATAGTCAGACACGAGAGCGACACCTAGGCGGCATCGGCCGGCTTCGGCGTTTTTTGCTCATCGCGCAGTTCTCGCCGCAAAATCTTGCCGACGTTCGACTTCGGCAGTTCATCGCGGAACTCAACAATTTTAGGCACTTTATACCCGGTCAGGTGGCGACGGCAATGGGTCAACAGCTCTTCCTTGGTCAGCGAAGCGTCTTTCTTCACCACGCAGATCTTCACCGTTTCGCCGGAGGCCTCGCTGGGCACGCCGATCGCCGCACATTCCAGCACCTTCGGATGCTGGCTGACCACGTCCTCGATTTCGTTCGGGTAAACGTTGAAACCGGAGACCAGGATCATGTCTTTCTTACGGTCGACGATGCGCACAAACCCCTGCTCGTCTACGGTCACCACATCACCGGTCGCCAGCCAGCCGTCCTTCAGCACTTCGTCGGTGGCGTCCGGGCGCTGCCAATAGCCTAACATAACTTGCGGCCCTTTGACCCACAGTTCGCCGGGTTCGCCCGGCGGCACATCGTGACCGTTGTCGTCCACCAGCCGAATGTCCGTTGACGGCACCGGCAAACCGATGCTGCCGCTGTAGTGTTTCAGATCGTAAGGGTTACCGGCCACCAGCGGCGCGCATTCCGTCAGGCCATAGCCTTCCAGCAGGTGTTTGCCGGTGGTTTTCTCCCACTTCTCGGCCACCGCTTTTTGCACCGACATGCCGCCGCCGACCGAGAAACGCAGCGTAGAGAAATCGAGCTTGTGGAAATCTTCGTTGTTCAGCAACGCGTTGAACAAGGTATTGACCCCGCTCATGGCGGTGAACGGATATTTGCCGAGTTCCTTCACCAGCCCCGGAATATCGCGCGGGTTGGTGATCAGCAAATTGCGCCCGCCCAGATCGATAAACAGCAGGCAGTTCACCGTCAGCGCGAAAATATGGTACAGCGGCAACGCCGTCACCACCAGTTCCTGCCCTTCGCGGAACAGCGGCGAATAGGCGGCTTTGGCCTGCTCGAGGTTGGCCTGCATGTTGCGGTGCGTCAGCATCGCGCCCTTCGCCACCCCGGTGGTGCCGCCGGTGTATTGCAGGAAGGCCAGATCGGCATTAATGATGTCCGGTTTCACATATTGCAGGCGCCGGCCGCGCTGCAGCGCGCTGCGGAATGAAATGGCATCCGGCAAGTTGTATTTCGGTACCAGGCGCTTAACGTACTTGACCACGAAGTTGACCAGCGTGCCTTTGGCGGCCGAAAGCTGATCGCCCATGCGCGTCAGGATCACGTGTTTGACCTGAGTGTTGAACACCACTTTTTCCAGCGTATGGGCAAAGTTGGAGACGATGACGATGGCGCTGGCACCGCTGTCGTTCAACTGGTGCTCCAGCTCGCGTGGGGTATACAGCGGGTTGACGTTGACCACCACCATGCCGGCGCGCAGAATGCCGAACAGCGCGATGGGGTATTGCAACAGGTTTGGCATCATCAGCGCGACGCGGTCGCCCTTCTTCAGGCCCAGTTCATTTTGCAGGTAAGCCGCGAAAGCCCGGCTGCGTTCTTCCAGTTTGCGGAAGGTCATCACCTCGCCCATGTTGATAAAGGCGGGCTGATCGGCATAGCGCTGCACGGCATGCTCAAACATTTCGATCAACGACGAATAGCGATCGGCATCAATCTCTGCGGGCACATCTGCCGGATACCGTTTTAACCAGACCTTATCCAAGGTATTACTCCTGAAATCATTACTAATTATCATCGCAGCCCTCAAACTCGCAGCCTAACCATAACAATACTTTAACTCAGCAGACCAGTTCGGGTTTTAAACATTATTCAGGTTGCGATGTACGTCACTAATTGTCGGATATTCCTTATCCCAAAAAACAAAAAGGCGGCCTGAGCCGCCCTGTCAAATTTGTTCACATCAAGCGTATGCTACTCGGTTACGATGGTTTGCACCTGTGCCGGGCCGGGGTTGTACCAGCCATAGCCTGCACCCCAACCAGGTCCCCACGGGCCACCGCGCCAGCCCCAGGGGCCCATCGGCGCCGGCGGCATCACCACCTGCTGCACCAGATGCCAGCGTTTGAAACCGGTCACGTTCATCGTCACGAAGCGATACGGCGTCATGCCGATCCGCCCCTCTTTCAGCCCGGTAATAGGGCCGACGACGGTCACCAACTGGCCTTTGAAATCAACCGGTTCGAGGAAGCCGTTTACCGTGGCCAGCAAGCGGCCGCGCGACGGCTCGCCCAGTATCGGCCGTGCACCGCTGTCGAGCGGCACCGCCGCAATCTCCAGCACCGTGCGCCCTTGCTCGTTGGCGACGTTGACCACGGTGCCGCCGAAGCGGGCTTCCGCGCCGGTAAACAGGTTCGGTGCATTTTGTACCGAGGAAAGCTGAGTCACCGGCGAGGGGCTGGAGCCTTTGATCGCATCCGGTACGGTGACGCACCCGGTCAGAACCAGCGCGCCGCAGGCGACGGCCAGCAGCGACAGCTTTTTACTTGCAGTGCGGATTAACATGGTCGCAATCTCCTGAAATGCCTGTAACTTTGACCGCATTTCATCGCCCAAGTTGCAGGCTTTCGTCGCCCGGCCTCAACAACAGCACAATACGCCGCGTTTACTCGCGGCCCGGCAGTTTTTTCCAGGTCACTTCATTGCGCAAATAGGTCGGCTCGGCGTTTTCCACCGCCACCGCGCCCCCCTGTTGCCAGGCGTGCAGCGCCAGCGGCAGCATGTCTTGCGCCTGCGGCAACAGCATTTGGCCGTCGCGTACGCTCAGCGTAGAACCGTTGACCAGGTCGGGATAGGTTTGCCAGCCGGTGCCGACGTGGGCCCATTCGCCCTGCAGGCGCTGCGCACGCTCCAGCGCCTGTACCGGCGACAGCACCGCCTCGCCTTCGCTTTCCAACCAGCGGCCGTCCACCTGGCGTTCGAACTGCCCCCAGTAGACTTCACCCATACGCGCATCGATCGCCGCCAGCACGCGCTCCGCGCCGCTGACGCGCCAAGCGCCCTGCGCCATGGTTTGCAGCGTGGAAACGCCGATCATCGGCAGATCGGCGCCCAGCGCCAGGCCCTGAGCGATGCCGATGCCGATGCGCACCCCGGTAAAGCTGCCGGGGCCGCGACCGAAGGCCAGCGCGTCGAGCTGGTTGAGCGCCAGGCCGGATTCCGCCAGCACCTGCTGCACCATAGGTAAAATTCGTTGCGTATGCTCGCGTGGGCACAGCTCAAACAGGGCGTGGATTTCGCCTTGATTCCAGACGGCGACGGAACAGGCTTCCGTCGCGGTATCGATCGCTAAAATTCGCGTGGACATGCCAACCTCTGGCGGGAATAAAACTGGTTTTTTCATACAGGGCGCGCATTGTAGCACAGCCCCGTAAGCCCTTCATCTTTCACGTGGCCGACGCATCGGCGGCCTGCAGGAAGGCGATGGCCTGCTTCAGATCGCGGGTACGCGGCGTGGGCGGCAGGCTATTGAGGAACACCTCGCCATAAGGCCGCATCACCAGGCGGTTATCGCAAATCACCAGCACGCCGCGATCGTCGGTGTCGCGGATCAAGCGGCCGACGCCTTGTTTCAGGGTGATGACCGCATCCGGCAACTGCACGTCATTGAACGGGTCACCGCCGCGCAGGCGGCAATCTTCAATGCGCGCCTTCAGCAGCGGATCGTCCGGTGACGTAAACGGCAGCTTATCGATGATGACGCAGGACAGCGCATCGCCGCGCACGTCCACCCCCTCCCAGAAGCTGCTGGTCGCCACCAGCAGCGCGTTACCGGCGGCGACGAACTGCGCGAGCAGTTGCCCTTTGCTGGTTTCCCCTTGCAACAGCACCGGCAGCGTCATGGTGGCGCGGAACTCTTCCGCCAATTCGCGCATCATCTGGTGCGAGGTGCATAAGAAGAAGCAGCGGCCGTTGTTGGCTTCGATTAATGGCCGCAGCATGCGCGCCAGCTGGCGCGCCCCGCCTCGCTGGTTCGGCGAAGGCAAAAAGCGCGGCACGCACAGCAACGCCTGTTTGGCATAGTCGAACGGGCTCGGCAACAGCAGCGTTTTGGCCTTGGTCAGCCCCAACCGTTCGGTGAAATGCCCCAACTGGTCATTGACCGACAGCGTGGCCGAGGTAAAGATCCAACTGCCCGGCTTGTCGTCCAGCATTTCGCGGAACCGATCGGCCACCGTCAGCGGCGTCAGCGCCAGCACGAAGTGGCGCGAGTTGCATTCATACCAATAGCTGTAGCCCGGCTCCGTCACCGCCTTCAGCCGTTTGAGCCGCGCGCGGTACAACGTAGCGCGCTCAAAGGCGGCATCCAGCAGCGCCGAACGCCCCAGCGACAGCTTCATCACGTCATAACACAGCTCCAGCGCATCATCGAGCAGCAACAGAGCGCGCTGCACGTTCGGTTCGCCGAGCACGTCGCGCAGGTTACCGCGAAAACCCGGTTCCCCAAGGTTCAGGCGAAAATCTTGCGTACTCAGGCTGAGACGGTCGGCGCTTTTTTGCAGTTGGGCGGCGTCGCGCACCTCGGTGCGGTAGGCGATGGTGATGTCCTTCGCCAGGTCCAACAGTTGGCGGCTGGTGAGCTGCTGGCCGAAATACTGGCTGGCGATGTCGGGGATTTGGTGCGCCTCATCGAAAATCATTACCTCGGCTTCCGGGATCAGCTCGGCGAAACCGCCCTCTTTCACCACCATATCTGCCAGGAACAGGTGATGGTTCACCACCACCACATCCGCATCCATCGCACGCCGGCGCGCCTTGACCACGAAGCAATCCTGATACAGCGGGCAGTCGCTGCCCAGGCAGTTGTCATTGGTGCTGGTCACCAATGGCCAGACGAAGCTGTCTTCTGCCACTTCGCTGCAGGTGCTGATGTCGCCCTCTTTGGTCTGAGACGACCACTTGCGCAGCTGCACCAGGTCGATCAGCGTCTGCCCCGCCAGCTCACCGCCGGCCATCGACTGCTGCTCCAGGCGCTCGAGACACAAATAGTTGGAGCGCCCCTTGAGCAGCGCCAGCTTGCCTTTGTACTTCAACGCCTTGGCGACGGTGGGCAGATCGCGCGCATACAGCTGATCCTGCAGTGCTTTCGAACCGGTAGAGATGATCACTTTGCGATCGGCGCGCAGCGCCGGCGCCAGATAAGCGAAGGTTTTGCCGGTGCCGGTACCGGCTTCCACCACCAGCTCCTGCTTGAAATTGATCGCCTCGGTGACGGCTTGCGCCATCTGCCGCTGCGGCTCACGCGGTTTGAATCCCTTGATAGCCTGCGCCAAGGCGCCGTCTGTTGCAAAATCGTCTGTCACGCTGTCTCTCTGCCGGTGTCATTCAGCGGTGATTATGCCAAGCCTGCCGCCCGGCTACCACCGACTTTATCGCCGCGCTTTTTCATCGTCGGCTGTGCTACCCTTAGCGCGACTATGATATGGAGATAAGCAAATGAATATCGAAAGAATTGATCCCGATCAGCGCTGGTCCGAAGCCGTCGTGCACAACGAGACCGTTTACTACACCAGCGTGCCGGAAAACCTGGATGACGACGCGACCGCGCAGACCGCCAACGCCCTCGCCGCCATCGACGTCCTGCTGGCGCGCGTCGGTTCGGATAAAAGCCGTATTCTGGATGCCACCATTTTCCTGGCCAACAGCGCCGACTTCGCCGCGATGAACGCCGCCTGGGACGCCTGGGTGGTCGCCGGCAGCGCGCCGGTGCGCTGCACCGTGCAGGCGCAGTTGATGAATCCGAAGTACAAGGTGGAAATCAAAATCATCGCCGCGCTGTAAGCCTGAGCGCAGACGAAAAAAAAACCGCAGACGGCGACGCCTGCGGTTTTTTATTGCCCGCTATCAGGACAGTTTGAGGATCACCATCCCCGTCAGCAGCAGCGCCAGGCCAATCCAGCCTTTGGCGTTCAGCCGCTGGCCGAACATGATCCAGCCTGCGGCGATGGTGGCGGCGATACCGAAACCGCCCCACAGCGCATAAGCGATCGACAGATCGATGCCCTTCACCGCCTGTGCCAGGGCGCTGAACGCGCCGAGCACCGACAGCAGCGACAACAGCCCCAGCCAAACTTTACGGAAGCCGTCCGACATCTTCAGGAAGATGTTGGCGATAATTTCCAGCACGATCGCCAGTCCCAGGAACCCAATGTGGTACAACTCAAACTGTTGCATGGTTGTCACCTCGCGGGCTGACCTGTTTTCGCTCTTTGCGGGTGCCGGATTTCACCAGCATGATGCCGGCGATCAGCGTCGCCAGGCCCAGCACCTTCAGCGCCGAGATCGGCTCGTCGAACCACAGCACGCTGAACAGGGTAATGAACAGAATGCCGATGCCTTCCCACAGCGCATAAGCTACGCCCAGCGCCACGCGTTTTACCGCCACCGACAGCAACACATAAGACGCGGTGATCATCACGTACATCACGATGTGCCCGATCATGCCGCCATTGACGCTGGCGTATTTCATCGACAAGGTGCCGATGATTTCGGTCATGATGGCCAAACCTAAAAAGATCCAATAAATCATAATTTTTCTCCCAAACGGCGAATAACGCGCGCCAAGGCATATTTATCCCGATTTATCTCGTCGAACGGCCGCAGTGCGGCGCGTAAGACGCAGAGATCCCTGGGGATAAACTGACCCAAACGCAAAAAGAATGTTTGCCCGGCTAAACGGTAGCGTGAAGGCCTAAGCCCGCCACCCGCACCGGTTAAGGGAGAAAGACGCTATAGCTCGCTGCACCAGTGATGCTCACTGGCAAGGATCGCAGACAGGAAGAGTTGGCACGTAGAGGTTCTGAGGGTAGTTCCGTTAATAGTCATCATAATAGTTCTCTATTATCAGCCGCACACCGTGCGATTTGCCCAATATCCTCATAAAAGTAAAATTTTCGACTGAGATATTTTTACCACAGCCAAAATAAGAAAGCAAACTGCCGTTTTCATAAAAAAGCAGAAAAAAACGGGTTAAAAATAAGAAAGTTAATCACGATAAAAATTAAAAAAGGCTCAACGAAGCGTTGAGCCTTGCGATATTCGCGGGTGCGCAAATAAGCGCCAACCCCAGGTTCGGTGCGGGTTACAACGCGGCGCCGCTGACGGCGCTGCGCGCCAGTTCAGTGATGCGCGCATAGTCGCCGCTTTCGAGCGCATCCGTCGGCACCAGCCAGGAGCCGCCGATGCAAAGCACGCTTTTCAGCGCCAGGTAATCGCGGTAGTTGTTCGGCGTAATGCCGCCGGTTGGGCAAAAACGCACCTGCGGGAACGGGCCGCCGATCGCCTGCAGCGCCTTCACGCCGCCGTTGGCTTCCGCCGGGAAAAATTTGAATTCGCGCAGGCCGTGATCCATACCCTGCATCAGCTCCGAAACGGTGCTGATGCCCGGGATCAGCGGGATTGGCCCCGCCGTCGCCGCCTGCAGCAAGGCTTCGGTCAGCCCCGGGCTGATGGCGAACTGCGCCCCCGCCTCGGTCACCTCCTGCAGCTGCTGCGGATTGATCACCGTACCGGCGCCGATGATGGCCTCCGGCACCTCTTTGGCGATAGCGCGGATAGCCTCCAGCCCACAGGCGGTGCGCAGCGTCACCTCCAATACCCGCACGCCGCCGGCAACCAGCGCTTTCGCCAGCGGCACCGCCTGCTCCAGCTTGTTGATCACGATAACAGGCACCACCGGTCCCACCGTCAGGATCTGCTCGGCGCTGGTTTTCCAGTTTTTCATCGTTATTTCTCCATTACTCGCGGTTAACAATGGCACGCCCCTGCCACAGGGCTCCGCGCAAATACGCGGACGTCCGGCCGTACCGTAAGTGATGTGGCCCACGCGCAGATCGCAGGCAAAAAAAAGCCGGCAGACAGGCTGCCGGCATTGCGCATTACTCGAACTCGTTCCAGGAACGGCCGTCGCGGGTGATCATTGCCACCGAGGCCACCGGCCCCCAGGTGCCCGCCTGATAAGGCTTAGGCGCCTCGTTGTCGGCTTTCCATGCGTCCATGATGGAATCGACCCACTTCCAGGCCTCTTCCACCTCATCTCGGCGCACGAACAGCGCCTGAATGCCGCGCATGGTCTCCAGCAGCAGGCGCTCATAGGCGTCCGCCACGTGCTCCTGGTTGAAGGTTTCCGAGAAGCTCAGGTCCAGCTTGGTAGTCTGCAGACGGTGCTTGTGATCCAGCCCCGGCACCTTGTTCAACACCTGAATTTCGATGCCTTCGTCCGGCTGCAGGCGGATGGTCAGCTTGTTCTGCGGCAGCTGCTGGTAAGAATCGCTGAACAGGTTAAGCGGCGGGTTTTTGAAGTACACCACCACTTCCGAACATTTGGTCGGCAGGCGTTTACCGGTACGCAGGTAGAACGGCACCCCGGCCCACTGCCAGTTGTCGATATCCACGCGGATGGAGACGAAGGTTTCGGTGCTGCTGCTCTTGTTCGCCCCTTCCTCTTCCAGATAACCCGGCACTTTCTTACCCTGGACGAAACCGGCGGTGTACTGACCGCGCACGGTGGTTTCCCGAACATTGGTCTGATTGATACGGCGCAGCGAGCGCAGTACCTTCACCTTTTCGTCGCGGATACGGTCGGTGGTCAGATCCGCCGGCGGCGACATGGCGATCATGGTCAGGATCTGCAGCAGGTGATTCTGGATCATGTCGCGCATCTGGCCGGCCTGGTCGAAGTAACCCCAGCGCCCTTCGATGCCCACCTCTTCCGCCACGGTGATCTGCACCGAATCGATGGTGCGGTTATCCCAGTTGGAGGCGAACAGCGAGTTGGCGAAACGCAGCGCCAACAGGTTCAGCACCGTCTCTTTGCCGAGATAGTGGTCGATACGGTAAACCTGGGATTCGTTGAAGTACTCCGCCACCTGATCGTTGATCACGCGGGAAGACGCCAGATCGGTACCCAGCGGCTTCTCCATCACCACGCGCGCCGGCTCATGATTCAGCTTGGCTTCGCCCAACCCTTTGCAAATGGCGCCGAAGGTGCTTGGCGGCATAGCGAAGTAGTTGATGGTGGTGCGGTGTTTCTGATCCAGCATTTTACCCAGTTTGGTAAAGTTCTTGCTGTCGTTGACGTCCAGATTGCAGAAGTCCAGGCGTGCGCTCAGTGTGGCCCAGAGTTCGTCATCCAGTTTTTCTTTCATGAAGGTGCCAAGCGCTTCCTTGACCACTTCGGTATACGCTTTTTTATCCCACTCCGCGCGGCCGACGCCGATGATCCGCGTATCCGGGTGGATGTGTCCGGCTTTCTCTAACTGGTACAGGGAAGGCAGCAGCTTACGGCGCGCCAAATCACCTTTCGCGCCGAAAATAACCAGGTCACACGCCTGGGCTGTAGAGGTTACCGCCATGTTCATCTCCTCGTTGCAGGATATTTGTAATTTTCTTACATTACTAATGTACTCTGTTTGACTACGGCCAGCAAACCCGGTGCAGAAGCAGGAAAAAAGACCTCAAGATTCAGCGGTAGCGCCAATGCGCGCCAGAGCCCGCACAGGCGGGCAAAACTGTAATTTTCCGTCTTTTTTGACGCTCTGTTACCATTATGAAAGTTAGACACAGGTCATATTCTGGTGAAAAAAGCCTGCATACGCCCTGTCGAGACTGCCAACGGTTACCAGCACGTAGTATATTTTCACTAAACCGGCATTGATTTCTCCTTTGTTTGAAATCGACATACCCTATCGATTCCAGGTTACAGCCGCTCGTTTGGCGTCTGCGTGCGCGGCGAACACGGGCGAAATTCGGCGCTGTTGCTTGAAAGCCACAGGGATAAAACCATGAGTGACTCTCGTTATATGAATACGCTGGACAAAATCCAGAGCCATCTGGAACTCCTGAGCAAATCTGAAAGGAAAGTCGCCGAGGTGATCCTGGCCTCCCCACAGACCGCCATTCACTCCAGCATTGCCACGCTGGCGCGCATGGCCGACGTCAGCGAACCTACCGTCAACCGCTTTTGCCGCCGCCTTGATACCAAAGGCTTTCCCGACTTCAAACTGCACCTCGCCCAAAGCCTGGCTAACGGCACGCCCTACGTTAACCGTAACGTTGAGGAAGACGACAGCGTCGATTCCTATACCAGCAAGATCTTCGAATCGGTCATGGCCAGCCTGGATACAGTAAAGGCAAATTTGGATATTGCCGCAATCAATCGTGCGGTTGACCTGCTCACCCAGGCAAAAAAGATCTCTTTCTTCGGCCTGGGCGCCTCCGCGGCGGTGGCGCACGACGCGATGAACAAATTTTTCCGCTTCAATATCCCGGTGGTCTACTTCGATGACATCGTCATGCAACGCATGAGCTGCATGAACTCCGGCGAAGGCGACGTGGTGGTGTTGATCTCACACACCGGCCGCACCAAGAATCTGGTGGAGATGGCCCACCTGGCGCGAGAAAACGACGCCACGGTACTGGCTATCACCTCGCGCGACACCCCGCTCGCTCAGGCGTCGACCCTCCCTTTGCTGCTCGACGTGCCCGAAGACACCGACGTTTACATGCCGATGGTGTCGCGGATCGCGCAATTAACGCTCATTGACGTGCTCGCCACCGGATTTACCTTGCGCAGAGGGGCTAAATTCAGAGATAACTTGAAGCGGGTCAAAGAAGCGCTCAAAGAATCGCGCTTTGATAAAGGCGTAGTCATTCCCAATAGTTTTGACTCGTAGCCCGACGAAGAAAAAAGTCGCCGTTCAACAGACATTTGAATGGTGACATCAGAGGCTGTACCCTGTTAATACGCTCATGCGGGTAACCCGGGTGAAATATCAGTGTTGTAAAATTACATTTCACGCCTGGTTTCGTTATCCGACGTTATCGCAACACCAATATTTGCTTCACCAGTCAACGGAGTAATACATGTCCAGACGGCTCAGAAGAACCAAAATCGTTACCACCCTGGGTCCGGCTACAGACCGCGACAATAATCTGGAAAAGATCATTGCCGCCGGCGCCAACGTAGTTCGGCTTAACTTCTCCCACGGCAGCCCGGAAGACCACCAGGCTCGCGCAGACAAAGTGCGTGAAATCGCCGCAAAACTGGGACGTCACGTCGCTATCCTCGGCGATCTGCAAGGGCCGAAAATCCGCGTATCCACCTTTAAGGAAGGCAAAATCTTCCTCAACGTGGGCGATAAATTCCTGCTGGACGCCAACCTGTCAAAAGGCGAAGGCGATAAAGAAAAAGTCGGTATCGACTATAAAGGCCTGCCTGCCGACGTGGTGCCGGGCGATGTCCTGCTGCTCGACGACGGGCGCGTTCAGCTGAAAGTGCTCGAAGTTCAGGGCATGAAAGTATTTACCGAAGTGACCGTCGGCGGCCCGCTGTCCAACAACAAAGGCATCAACAAACTCGGCGGCGGCCTGTCGGCCGAAGCGCTGACCGAAAAAGACAAGGCTGACATCGTGACCGCCGCCAAGATTGGCGTCGATTACCTGGCGGTCTCCTTCCCGCGCACCGGCGAAGACCTGAACTACGCCCGCCGCCTGGCGCGTGACGCAGGCTGCAACGCCAAGATCGTGTCCAAGGTTGAGCGCGCCGAAGCGGTCTGCAGCGACGAAGCGATGGACGACATTATTCTGGCCTCCGACGTGGTGATGGTCGCCCGTGGCGATCTGGGCGTCGAAATCGGCGATCCGGAACTGGTCGGCATTCAGAAGAAACTGATCCGCCGCGCCCGTACCCTGAACCGCGCGGTGATCACCGCGACCCAGATGATGGAGTCGATGATCACCAACCCGATGCCGACCCGCGCCGAGGTCATGGACGTGGCCAACGCCGTGCTGGACGGTACCGACGCCGTGATGCTGTCGGCGGAAACTGCCGCCGGCCAATACCCGGCGGAAACCGTGGCGGCGATGGCGCGCGTTTGTCTGGGCGCCGAGAAGATCCCGAGCATTAACGTTTCCAAACACCGTCTGGACGTACAGTTCGACAACATCGAAGAGGCGATCGCCATGTCTTCGATGTATGCGGCCAACCACCTGAAAGGCGTCACCGCGCTGATCGCCATGACCGAGTCCGGCCGTACCGCGCTGATGATGTCGCGCATCAGCTCCGGCCTGCCGATCTTCGCCATGTCGCGCCATGAGCATACGCTGAACCTGACTGCGCTGTATCGCGGCGTGACGCCGGTGTATTTCGACAGCCACAAAGACGGCGTGATCGCCGCCAATGAAGCCGTCAATCGCCTGCGCGACAAAGGCTTCCTGGTCTCCGGCGATCTGGTGATCGTCACCCAGGGCGACGTGATGGAAACCGTCGGCACCACCAATACCAGCCGTATCCTGCGCGTCGAGTAATCCACGCCGCAGACGAAATGCCGGCCGGCTCACGTTGGCCGGCATTTTTTTTGCGCAGACATCGCCATAAACGACGGAGAACGCCATGCTCCACCAACACACTCCCGCAGCGAGCGCTGATGAGCTCGATCTGGACGGCCGTAGCCTGACGCGGCTCGACGAATCGCAGCTAGCCGGCCACGCGCTGCGCAAGGTCAGCCTGTACGACAATCAGCTGACGGCCTTCCCCACCCCCATCTTCCGGCACCAGAATCTGCAGGTGCTGAATATCTCCTGCAATCAGCTTGACCGTCTGCCGCCGGAGATTGGTCAGTTGCAACAGCTCGAGATGTTCGACTTTGGCCACAATCGCGCAAGCGAACTCCCCGAGGAACTGGGGCAGCTGCATCGATTGAAATACCTCTATCTGAGCGATAACGGCTTTAGCGATCTGCCGCGCTCGCTGGCGCAGCTGCAGCAGCTGGTTTACCTCAACGCGACCGACAACCATTTAACCGCTTTGCCACAGGCGATACCGAGGCTTGCGGCATTGCAGGAGCTGCGTTTATACAACAACCGCATCGGCAGCCTGCCCGTCGAAATCGGGCAACTGCGCGCGCTGCGCGAACTGCATGTCATGAAAAATATCCTGACCTCGCTGCCGGCGGAAATGGCCCAGCTCGGTGAGCTGGAGATACTCGACGCGGCTAACAATGCCATCGCCGAGCTACCGCAGGCCTTCTGTCGGTTGCCGCGGTTGAGCGAGCTGAACCTGCGTTTCAATCAGCTAACGCGCCTGCCGGAAAATATCGGTGAGCTGACGGCGCTGAGAAGTCTGGATCTGCGCGCCAACCGTCTGAGCGACCTGCCGGAAAGCCTCGGCGAACTGAGCCGGCTGCGCAAGCTGGATCTGCGCTGGAATGATTTCACCTATACGCCTAAAATCGTCGACATCCTGCGGGCTCGCGGCTGTATGGTGCACCTCTGAAGAGACGCCGGCCGGGTTGTGGCCCGGCCGGCGTTAGCGGTAGACAGGATTAACGATACAGATCGTCGCGCGAGTAGGGTTCAATCTCCCCTTCCTTGCGCGTCTTCAGCAGTTTGAGGATCCAGGTGTACTGCTCCGGGTTCGGGCCCACCAGATTTTCCACCTCTTCGTTCATGCGGCGGGCAATACGCGGATCGTCGGCGTCGGCCAGGTCATCCATCGGCTCGCGGATATAAATATCCAGCATGCTGGTTTTGCCGTCGTACACCGGGAATAAAGGCACGATCGCCGCACGACACACTTTCATCAACCGGCCTACCGCCGGCAGCGTCGCCTTATAGGTCGCGAAGAAATCGACGAACTCGCTGTGCTCCGCGCCGTGATCCTGATCGGGCAGATAGTAGCCCCAATAACCCTGCCGCACCGAACTGATAAACGGTTTGATGCCGTCGTTGCGCGCGTGCATGCGGCCGCCGAATTTACGCCGCACGGCATTCCACAGGTAGTCGATCAGCTGATTACGCTGATTGTGGAACATCGCCGCCATCGGTTGGCCGCGCGCGGCCATCAGCATCGCCGGCACATCCACCGCCCAGCCGTGAGGCACCAGGAAAATCACGTTGCGCCCTTCCGCCCGGATCTTGTCCAGCACCTCTTCACCGTGCCAACGCACGCGCTTGAGCACTTTCTCCGGCTTGGTGCAGGCCAGTTCCGCCATCAGCACCATCGACTGCGGCGCGCAGGCGAACATCTGGTCGATGATGTGCTCACGTTCGCTTTCCGGCAGCTCCGGCAAGCAATAAAGCAAATTGATGCGGGCACGACGGCGTGCGCCCTTCGCCAGCTTGCCGGCCAGTTTGCCGACCGCCCCCAGCACCGGATCGCGCAGGCGCGCAGGCACCAGCGAAATGCCGGCCATCAGGCCGGTTCCCAACCACACGCCCCAGTAGCGCGGATATAAAAAGGCTTTCTGAAACTGCGGGATGAACTCTACGTTCGATTTCTTCTCGTTTTGCATGCACATGCTCTTCGCTTAGCGATTCGGCTAATCATAATTGCCATCACCGATTTTGCAATTAACAACCGCGAACCACCCAGATAAAACAGCATCGGCCCGCAATCAGGCCGATGAAATTAACGGCGCCGAAGCGCCGGAAAAAGGGGGACGTTAATCCAACTGCAGCTGAGGAACCACTTCCTTCACCTGTGCCAGATAATCGCTGCGGTCTTTGCCGCCCAGCCCTTCGGAACGCGGCAGCTTGGCCGTCAGCGGGTTCACCGCCTGTTGGCCGGTCCACAGTTCAAAGTGCAGGTGTGGCCCGGTGGAACGGCCGGTGTTGCCGGAGAGCGCAATGCGATCGCCGCGTTTCACCTTTTGGCCTGGTTTCACCAGCAGTTTTTTCAGGTGCATATAGCGCGTGGTGTACTGACGACCGTGGCGGATCGCCACATAGTTGCCCGCCGCGCCGCTGCGTTTGGCGATCACTACCTCACCGTCGCCGACCGCCAGCACCGGCGTGCCGACCGGCATGGCGAAATCGACGCCCTTGTGCGGCGCCACACGGCCGGTCACCGGGTTCACGCGGCGCGGGTTGAAGTTGGAAGAGATGCGGAACTGTTTCATGGTCGGGAAACGCATGAAGCCGCGCGCCAGGCCAGAGCCCTGACGATCGTAGAATTTGCCGTCTTCGGCGCGGATCGCATAGTAATCTTTGCCGCCGGTGCGCAGACGCACGCCCAACAGCTGGCTTTGCGATTTTTTACCGTCGAAATGCTCGCGCGACATCAGCACGGAGAACTGGTCGCCTTTGCGCAGCTTGCGGAAATCGAGCTGCCACTGCAGGGCTTTGATCACCGAGTTGATTTCGTTACGGCTCAGCCCGGCGTCGCCGGCGCTGCTGACGAAGCTGCCGTTGACCCGGCCGCTGATCACATTGTTTCGCCATTCGCCCTGCTGTGCCTCTTTCGACTCTTTGAAGCTATTGCCGACGCGGTCATAGGTGCGGGTTTCACGGCGGGAAACTTCCCAGGTCAACTGCTGCAGATCGCCCGCATCATTGACGGTCCACGACAGCTGTTGGCCGATCTTCAGATTGCGCAGATCGCGGTTTTGCGAAGCGAGCAAGGTGACATCCGACATATCGATGCCGTACTGCGTCAAAATGCTACCGAGGGTGTCGCCGGTGGAAACCACATATTCATGCACGCCATCGTCGCCGGCATCTTTCTGATCCAGTTCATCCTGCGGGATTTCGTCATCGGGGGTGGGTTGGTCGGCATCAATCGGTTCACTGGCTTCAGGGAGCAATGACCGCATCTGGCTGGATTCTAACTCGACGCTCTTGGCGATGGGATTGTGTTCTGGGTGGTAAACAAAAGGCCGCCAAACAGCGACGGCCAATGTGACGACTGTCAGCGACCCCAGCATGACGCGGTGGGGCCGTGGCAGGTTGTTATACGCCAGAGCGATAGTTCGGACTATCTGCTGCACTCGATATTATCCTCATAAGCTTTACTTCAGGCAGCTCACGTACTGGTTTGACAGCTGAGTCAGGAATTTCCCGTAGCTGTCCTTCCCCAGCGCGATGCCGATGCCCAGTGGGTCCAGCGTTCCGGAACGCACTTTGGTACCCTTGGCGACGGCATTGATTACGGCCGGCCTGAATTGTGGCTCAGCAAAAACGCATACCGCTTTCTGCTCAACCAACTGTGTTCGAATTTGGTGTAGGCGCTGTGCTCCAGGCTGAATTTCGGGATTGACGGTGAAATGGCCCAGCGGACTCAAACCGTAGTGTTTCTCAAAGTAGCCGTAAGCATCATGAAAAACAAAATAACCCTTACCTTGCACAGGCGTAAGCATGTTACCAACATTTTTGTCAGTTTGCGTCAGCAGATTCTCGAACTGGCGCAGGTTTGCGTCTAATTTGTCCTTATTTTGCGGCATAAGTTCCAACAATCTGTCGTGAATCGCGATCGCGGTCACTTTTGCTATCTCCGGCGACAGCCAAACGTGCATATTGTACTCGCCGTGATGATGCCCATGATCGTCATCGGCATGGTTATGCGCTTCGCCTGCATGATCATGATCGTCGTCATCTTCACCTTTCATCAGCAACGGCTTCACCGCCGGCAGTTCGCTGATAGCCAGCTTGCGGGTTGCCGAGATAGGCACCAGCGCCTTGTTCAGGAACGCTTCCATATCCGGCCCGACCCACAGCACCAGGTCTGCAGAGCGCAAACGCTGGATATCGGAAGGACGCAGCGCAAAATCGTGCGGTGAAGCGCCGTCCGGCAGCAACACCTCGGTTGGCGTCACGCCGTCGGCGATGGCCGATGCGATAAAGCCTAACGGACGAATCGAGGTCACCACCGCAGCGGAAGCGCTGCTCAGCGGGCCGGCCATCAACAGTGCGCTGGCCAGCAGCGTGCGCTGCAGCCATTTATTTTTCTTTGCCATCATCGGTAATCCCATCGTTTTCATCAACAAGGCGTGATATTATAACATTCGCTTCGTTCTGCAACCTGTAATCTCGAGATGTCCACACTGATAACGCTAAAAAATATCTCCGTCGCCTTCGGCAGCCGCAAGGTGCTGTCGAATATTTCCCTCAGCCTGCAGCCCGGCCGCATTCTCACGCTGCTGGGCCCGAACGGCGCGGGCAAGTCTACGCTGGTGCGCGTGGTGCTGGGATTGGTCAAACCGACCGCCGGCACGCTGGAGCGTGAGCCCGATCTGCGCATTGGCTACGTGCCGCAAAAGCTGCACCTGGACGCCACCCTGCCGCTGACCGTCAGCCGCTTTATGCGTCTCAAGCCCGGCGTAAAGAAAGCCGACATTCTGCCGGCCCTCAAGCGCGTGCACGCCGCTCACCTGCTCGACCAGCCGATGCAAAAGCTCTCCGGCGGCGAAAACCAACGCGTGCTGCTGGCGCGAGCGCTGCTGAACAAACCGCAGCTGCTGGTGCTGGACGAACCCACGCAAGGGGTGGACGTCAACGGCCAGCTGGCGCTGTACGATCTCATCGATCAGCTGCGTAAAGAGCTGGGCTGCGCCGTGCTGATGGTCTCGCACGATCTGCATCTGGTGATGGCGAAAACCGACGAAGTCTTGTGCCTCAATCAGCACATCTGCTGCTCCGGGGCACCGGAGGTGGTGTCGATGCATCCCGAATTCATCGCCATGTTCGGCAACCGCGGCGCAGAGCAACTGGCGGTGTATCGCCACCATCACAACCACCGTCACGACCTGCAGGGAAGAATTGTCTTGAAGAAAACCGGGAGCCGCGAAGCATGATTGAACTGTTACTTCCCGGTTGGCTGGCTGGCGTGTTGTTGGCTGGCGCCGCCGGGCCGCTGGGTTCCTTCGTGGTCTGGCGCCGTATGTCCTACTTTGGCGATACCCTGGCGCACGCCTCGCTGCTGGGCGTCGCCTTTGGTCTGCTGCTGGACATCAATCCGTTCTATGCGGTGATCGCCATTACGCTGCTGCTGGCTCTGGCCCTGGTGTGGCTGGAACGCCGCCCGCAGCTTTCAGTGGATACCCTGCTCGGCATTCTGGCCCACAGCGCCCTGTCGCTCGGGCTGGTGGTGGTGGCGCTGATGTCCAACGTGCGGGTCGATCTGATGGCCTACCTGTTCGGCGATCTGCTGTCGGTCACGCTGAGCGATATCCTGATGATCGCCGGTGGCGTCGCCGTGGTGCTGCTGGTGCTGTGGTGGCAGTGGCGCGATCTGCTGTCGATGACCATCAGCCCGGAGCTGGCGCACGTCGACGGCGTCAATCTGGCGCGGGCTCGCACCGTCCTGATGCTGATTACCGCATTGACCATCGGTCTGGCGATGAAATTCGTCGGCGCGCTGATCATCACCTCGCTGCTGATCATTCCGGCGGCCACCGCTCGCCGCTTTGCGCGCACGCCGGAACAGATGGCCGGCGTCGCGGTGCTGCTCGGCATGGTGGCCGTCACCGGCGGCCTGGCCTTCTCGGCGTTTTACGATACGCCGGCCGGCCCGTCGGTGGTGCTCTGCGCCGCCGTGCTGTTCACGCTGAGCCTGTTCAAAAAACAGCAGGCCTGATTTAAAACCGGGATATGACAAGGGCCGCATTTGCGGCCCTTTTTCATTGAGGATGGAAAACCTACTCTTCGCGTTCGAGCCCGAAGTGCCGGTAGGCATGCTGCGTCGCCAAACGGCCGCGAGGCGTGCGCTGGATAAAGCCCTGTTGGATCAGGAACGGTTCGATCACGTCTTCGATGGTTTCGCGTTCTTCGCCGATCGCCGCCGCCAGGTTGTCCAGCCCGACCGGGCCGCCGGTAAACTTGTCGATAATCGCCAGCAGCAGTTTGCGATCCATATAGTCGAAGCCCTCGGCATCGACGTTGAGCATATCGAGCGCCTGCGCCGCCACCCCGCCGCTGATCACGCCGTTGGCGCGCACCTCGGCGAAGTCGCGCACCCGGCGCAACAGGCGGTTGGCGATACGCGGCGTACCGCGCGCGCGACGGGCCACCTCATGGGCGCCCTCATCGGACAGTTCCAGCCCCAGACAACCGGCGCTGCGCGAGACGATGTGCTGCAAATCCGCCACCTGATAAAACTCCAGCCGCTGGACAATGCCGAAACGATCGCGCAGCGGTGAGGTCAGCGAGCCGGCGCGGGTGGTGGCGCCCACCAGGGTAAACGGCGGCAAATCGAGCTTAATCGAGCGCGCCGCCGGCCCTTCGCCGATCATGATATCCAGCTGGTAATCTTCCATCGCCGGATACAGCACCTCTTCCACCACCGGTGACAGGCGGTGGATTTCGTCGATGAACAAGACGTCGTGCGGTTCGAGGTTGGTCAGCATCGCCGCCAGATCGCCCGCCTTCTCCAGCACCGGGCCGGAGGTGGTGCGCAGATTCACGCCCATTTCGTTGGCCACGATGTTGGCCAGGGTGGTTTTCCCCAGGCCCGGCGGGCCGAAGATCAGCAGGTGGTCGAGCGCGTCGCCGCGCTGTTTGGCCGCCTGGATGAAGATCTCCATCTGCTCGCGTACGTGCGGCTGACCCACGTATTCGGTCAGCAGCTTGGGACGAATGGCGCGATCGAGGACTTCTTCCTCGTTGATCGGTTCGGCGGAGATCAGGCGATCGGCTTCAATCATTATCTACCTCTTAGCGGCCTTACAAAGCAGCGCGCAACGCGTCGCGGATCAGCGTCTCGCAGTCGGCGCCCGGTTTGGCAATTTTGCTGACCATGCGGCTGGCTTCCTGCGGCTTATAGCCCAGCGCTACCAGCGCCGAAACGGCTTCGGCTTCCGCGTCCGCTTCCGGCGCGTTGTCGGCGGCGGACGGCAGGCTGATCTCGCTGCTGCTGTTGAACAGGTCGCCGTTAAGCCCTTTAAAGCGGTCTTTCATCTCCACCACCAGGCGCTCGGCGGTTTTTTTGCCCACGCCCGGCAGCTTGACCAGTGCGGTGATCTCTTCACGCTCCACCGCGCTGACGAACTGCTGCGCGGACATGCCTGACAGGATCGCCAGCGCCAGCTTCGGCCCGACGCCGTTGACCTTGATCAGCTCGCGGAACAGCGCGCGCTCCTGCTTGTCGTTGAAACCGTACAGCAGCTGCGCGTCTTCACGCACCACGAAGTGGGTAAACACGATGGCCTCTTGCCCCAGTTCCGGCAGCTCGTAAAAGCAGGTCATCGGCATGTGTACCTCATAACCCACGCCGTTCGCCTCCAGTAACACCAGCGGCGGCTGCTTTTCCAGAATATTTCCTCTGAGACGACCTATCATTTACCCTCCTGCAGAATGACCGGGCATGGCGCCCTGCCATGCCGTTGCTGGTAAAGCTTATAACATAAAAAAGGCTGGATGAATATCCAGCCTGAGCAATCATCGCTTTGCGTCAGCGCAAACGCCCGCGCGCCAGGTTCAGCCGCCCTTCGCTCATCCGCAGCACGTTCTGGCTGAGGTGGCAGTGGGTGATGGCGATGGCCAGGGCGTCGGCGGCGTCCGCCTGCGGGTTGGCCGAGAGTTTGAGCAGCGAGCGCACCATGTGCTGTACCTGCGCCTTTTCGGCCGCGCCGGTGCCGACCACGGTCTGTTTGACCTGCCGCGCCGCATACTCGAACACTTCCAGGTTCTGATTCACCGCCGCGACGATCGCGACGCCGCGCGCCTGGCCGAGCTTGAGCGCCGAATCCGGGTTCTTGGCCATAAACACCTGTTCGATGGCGAAGAAATCGGGCTGAAACTGGGTGATGATCTCACTGACGCCGGCGTAAATCAGCTTCAGCCGCGTCGGCATGTCGTCCACCACCGTGCGGATGCAGCCGCTGGCGATATAGCTCAACTGACGCCCCTGCTGGCGGATAAGGCCATAGCCGGTGACGCGTGAGCCGGGATCGATACCGAGTATGATCGCCATATCTACATCCACCATGCATGCACGGCGCCGCCGAATGGCGGCGCCCGTTTTACCGGATTACAGCGTCGCCGCCACTTCGTCGGAGATCTCACCGTTGTGGTAGACTTCCTGCACGTCGTCGCAGTCTTCCAGCATGTCGATCAGGCGCAGCAGCTTAGGCGCGGTTTCCGCGTCCATGTCGGCCTTGGTCGATGGGATCATCGACACTTCCGCCGCTTCGGCTTCGAAGCCCGCCGCGGTCAGCGCGTCTTTCACCGCGCCCAGGCTTTCCCAGGCGGTGAACACATCGATGGCGCCATCGTCATAGGTCACGATGTCTTCCGCACCGGCTTCCAGCGCCGCTTCCATCACGCTGTCTTCATCCAGGCCCGGTGCGTAGGTGATCACGCCCTTTTTGGTGAACAGATAAGCCACGGAACCGTCGGTGCCGAGGTTGCCGCCGCATTTGGTGAAGGCGTGACGCACTTCCGCCACGGTGCGGTTGCGGTTGTCGCTCAGGCATTCGATCATGACGGCGGTGCCGCCAGGGCCGTAGCCTTCATAGATGATGGTTTCCATATTGGTATCATCATCACCGCCCACGCCGCGCGCGATGGCACGGTTCATGGTGTCGCGCGTCATGTTGTTCGACAGCGCCTTGTCCATCGCCGCGCGCAGACGCGGGTTGGAATCCGGATCGCCGCCGCCCAGCTTGGCGGCGGTGACCAGCTCACGAATAATCTTGGTGAAAATTTTACCGCGCTTGGCGTCCTGCGCCGCTTTACGGTGCTTTGTGTTGGCCCACTTACTATGACCTGCCATAAAAAAATCTCCGAAAAAAACTACTGGACTGAATTGATCACGAACTCTTCAATCGCCTGCTGATTGCTCCATGACTTGGTCAACTTCACGGCCTCAGCCGCCTCAAGCCATTGGTAAGCATGATGCTCGGTAATCACCGGATCGCGCTCCTCGGGCAACGCCAGACAGAACCAGTGCTCTTTATTGCGCGTGGTTCCCGGCGCATAGCGATGTCGCAAATGGACAAAGAGTTCAAACTCCACGCAGCGCTGGCAATCGAACAACGGCAGGTGCTCTGCTTCGATATCGATGCCGACTTCTTCCATGACTTCACGCTGCGCGGCATGCGGCGGCGACTCATCCTGTTCCAGGCTGCCGGTGACCGACTGCCAGAACTCGGTATCGTCGCGCCGCTGTAACATCAGCACCCGACCACTGGATTTCGCGTAAATCACTACCAGGATAGATTCAGGGCGCTTGTAACTCATCACTCGCTCTCTTGTTCCGCACCCGCTTTCTTTACCACGCTGATCGCCAGCTCCTGCAGCGACGCCGGGTTGGCGAAGCTCGGTGCGTCGGTCATCAGACAGGCCGCCGCGGTGGTTTTCGGGAAGGCGATCACGTCGCGGATGTTGTCGGTGCCGGTCAGCAGCATCACCAGACGATCCAGGCCGAAGGCCAGGCCGGCGTGCGGCGGCGTACCGTACTTCAGCGCGTCCAGCAGGAAGCCGAACTTCTCGCGCTGTTCGTGTTCGTTAATGCCCAGAATGCTGAATACCGTCTGCTGCATTTCGCTGCGGTGAATACGCACCGAACCGCCACCCACTTCGTAACCGTTGATCACCATGTCATAGGCGTTGGCGATGGCGTTGACCGGCCCTGCCGCCAGCTCTTCCGGGCTCATGTCGCGCGGTGAAGTGAACGGGTGGTGCATGGCTGCCAGGCCGCCCTCTTCGTCTTCTTCGAACATCGGGAAGTCGACCACCCACAGCGGCGCCCAGCTGTCGAGTTGGGTCAGCGCCAAATCGCGACCCAGCTTCAGGCGCAGCGCACCCATCGCATCGGTGACGATCTTGAAGCTGTCGGCGCCGAAGAACAGGATATCGCCGGTCTGCGCATCGGTGCGCGCCAGGACGGCTTCCAGCACGTCCGCGCTGAGGAATTTGGCGATCGGGCTCTGCACGCCCTCCATGCCGGCGGCGCGGTCGTTGACCTTCAGCCAGGCCAGGCCTTTGGCGCCGTAGATGTTGACGAAAGCGCCGTACTCGTCGATCTGCTTGCGGGTCAGCTGTGCGCCGCCCGGTACGCGGATCGCCGCCACGCGGCCTTTGGCGTCGTTAGCCGGGCCGGAGAACACTTTAAACTCGACGTCTTTGACCAGGTCAGCCACGTCCACCAGCTCCAGCGGGTTACGCAGGTCCGGCTTGTCGGAACCAAAGCGACGCATCGCTTCGGCGAAGGTCATGACCGGGAAATCGCCCAGATCCACGCCCTTCACGTCCAGCCACAGCTCGCGCGCCAGTTTCTCCATCACTTCACGTACCTGATCGGCGGTCATGAAGGAGGTTTCGACGTCGATCTGGGTGAATTCAGGCTGACGGTCCGCACGCAGGTCTTCGTCACGGAAGCATTTGACGATCTGGTAGTAACGATCGAAGCCGGACATCATCAGCAGCTGTTTGAACAGCTGAGGGGACTGCGGCAGCGCGTAGAATTTGCCCTTGTGCACGCGGCTCGGCACCAGGTAATCGCGGGCGCCTTCCGGCGTCGCTTTGGTCAGCATCGGCGTTTCAATGTCGAGGAAGCCGTGGCTGTCCATGAAGCGGCGCACGAAGCTGGTGATTTTGGCGCGGGTCTTCAGACGCTCGGCCATTTCCGGGCGGCGCAGATCCAGGTAGCGGTATTTCAGGCGCGCTTCTTCGCTGTTGACCTGGTTGGAGTCCAGCGGCAGCGGCTCGGAGCGGTTGATGATCTCCAGCGCGTGGGCGAACACTTCCACTTCGCCGGTGGCCATATCTTTATTGATCTGGCTGTCCGGACGCGCACGCACGGTGCCGACGATCTGGATGCAGAACTCATTGCGCAGGTCGTAAGCCTTGTCGAACGCCACTTTCTCGTCCGGATCGAAGAACACCTGCACGATGCCTTCGCGGTCGCGCATATCAATAAAGATCAGGCCGCCGAGATCGCGACGACGATTGACCCAACCACACAGAGTGACTTCCTGGCCCACGTGGGACAGATTCAACTGCCCGCAATATTCAGTACGCATACGCTATCCTTTTACACAGCCGATGCCGCGCCGGGCTACTGCGCCCCTGTCACGCGACTGTTATCTGATAAATTCTACTTGTTGCCCGGTTTAAAATCCGTCGCATACCAGCCGGTGCCCTTAAGCTGGAAGCCGGAGGATGAGATCAACTTGGTCAACGCGGGCTGCCCACACGCCGGGCAGTCTGCCAGCGGCGCATCGGAAAATTTTTGCAATTTCTCTAACCGATGGTTGCAAGCACCACATGCATATTCATAAATCGGCATAGGTCGTTGGATTAAAGAGTGTTGAAAAAAGGGAGTCATTATAAAGGAAATTCATCCGCCCGATAAGTGCGAACACAGCATTGTTACTGCACTAAATGGCGCGTTTTTGTCCGAATCAACACATCGATTAACAAATTTCCCATTAACCTGCGACAGTTTTTTCACGTAGCCTGATTCTCCCCCGGTTTTGCGCCTTACGCCGCTCGCCTGGCGCACCGAACAGTTTTTATCCACTTCGCAACGAGATGAAATCCATGCTGAAACTTGACGCCCAAACCACCGCTCTGGTGCTGATCGATTTGCAAAACGGTATTCTCCCTTACGCCGGCGGCCCGCACAGCGCCGATCAGGTCGTGGCGAACGCCGCGCTGCTGGCCGCGCGTTTTCGTATGCTGGGCGCGCCGGTGCTGCTGGTGCGCGTCGGCTGGTCCGACACTTTCGCCGAAGCGCTGAAACAGCCGGTGGACAAGCCGACTCCCGCGCCCGCCGGCGGCTTGCCGGCCAGTTGGTGGGAATTCCCTGCACCGCTGGCAGTCAATGACAGCGATATTCGGGTGACCAAACGCCAATGGGGCGCCTTCTACGGCACCGATCTGGATTTACAGCTGCGCCGCCGCGGCATCAAGTCCGTGGTGCTGGGCGGCATCTCCACCAATATTGGCGTGGAGTCCACCGCCCGCGCCGCTTGGGAACACGGCTATGAGCTGGTGATCGCCGAGGACGTCTGCAGCGCACAGAACGCGGAAATGCACCGTTTCGCGTTCGAACACATCTTCCCGCGTTTGGCGCGGGTGCGCGACACCGGCGAAATTCTTGCCGCGCTCGACCGGTAACGTTAAGTTGTAGCCTGATAAGCCAAGGATAAGTAAAGGAAGACGACGCCGTGATCTACATCGGACTGCCCCAGTGGCAACATTCAGCCTGGAACCGTATCGGGCTGCGTGACTTGGCGGATTACAGCCGCTACTTCAACTGCGTGGAAGGCAACACCACCTTCTACGCGCTGCCGAAGCTGGAAATCGTGCAGCGCTGGCGCGACATGACCGGCGACGATTTTCGCTTCTGCTTCAAATTCCCGTCGGACATCAGCCACAAGGCTGCCCTGCGCAACTGCGCCGCCGAGCTGCAGGCGTTTTACCACTGCCTGACCCCAGTGCATCAACGCATCGGCCAACTGTGGCTGCAGTTGCCCGCCGCCTTCGGCCCTGACGAGCTGCCGCGCATGTGGCAGTTTTTCGAAAGCCTGCCGAAGGAATTCACCTACGGCGTAGAAGTACGTCATCCGGCGTTTTTCGCCAAGGGCGAGGCAGAGCGTGCGCTGAATCAGGGATTGCACCAGCGCGGCATCAATCGGGTGATCCTCGACAGCCGCCCGGTGCATCACGCCGCCCCCCATACCGCCGCCGTGCGCGATGCCCAGCAGAAAAAACCGAAGCTGCCGGTGCATGCCCTGGTCACCGCCAACCAGCCTCTTGTGCGCTTTATCGGCGGCGATCAGTTGGCCGACAACCTGCGCTGGTTCGACGCCTGGCAGCAAAAACTGCCGCTGTGGCAGCAACAACATCAGCCTTACCTGTTTATTCATACGCCGGACAACGGCGATTCGCCCCAGCAGGCGCAAAAAATTTGGCAACAGCTGCGCCTGGCGATCCCCGATTTGCCTGCGCCGCCGGACTGGCCGGAACAGGATGCGCTGTTTTGACCTATTAATCTGACCAATAACATCAAATATTTCCCCGCGACAGTGAATACAATGACGGCTATGATGCTGGCTGCCAGTTTTGGTTAGGGAACGGAGTTAAAAATGGTAAGCGCGCTTTATGTGGTGCTCGGCGCATTGTTGTTGATCAAACTCTCTTATGACGTAGTCAGATTAAGGATGCAGTACCGCGTAGCCTACGGCGACGGCGGTTTCTACGAATTGCAGACCGCCATCCGCGTGCATGGCAACGCCGTTGAATACATTCCGATCGCTGCCGTATTGCTGGTGATCATGGAGATGAACGGCGCGGAAATCTGGATGATTCACCTCTGCGGCCTGATGCTGATGGCCGGGCGGCTGGTGCATTACTACGGTTTGCGTAACCGCGAGGTTCGCTGGCGCCGTTCAGGCATGGCCGCAACCTATATCTCTTTGCTGTTGATGGTTCTGGCAAATATCTTCTATCTGCCCTGGGATCTGATTTTCAGCCTGCATTGATCCCGTTTTATCATCAGGCGGCCGCGCCGCCTGCTTCCGCTCCGCTTTTTTGCGCTTTTCTGTTAGACTACGCAGCTTCGAATTCTGAACTGATTTGCCGCTATGCCAAACCGCGATACCCTTTTCTCCGCCCCCATCGCCAAATTGGGCGACTGGACCTTCGACGAACGCGTTGCCGAAGTGTTCCCCGACATGATCCAACGCTCCGTTCCCGGCTATTCCAACATCATCTCGATGATCGGTATGCTGGCCGAACGCTTTGTGCAACCCGACAGCCGGGTGTATGACCTGGGCTGCTCGCTGGGCGCGGCGACGCTGTCGATGCGGCGGAATATCAAGGTGCCCGGCTGCAATATCGTCGCCGTCGACAATTCGCCGGCGATGGTGGAACGTTGCCGCCGCCATATCGATGCCTTCCGCGCCGACACGCCGGTCAACGTCATCGAAGCCGACATTCGCGACATCGACATCGAGAACGCCTCGATGGTGGTACTGAACTTTACGCTGCAGTTCCTCGAACCGGCCGATCGCCTGCGCCTGCTGGAGAAAATCTATCGCGGCCTGCGCCCGGGCGGCGCGCTGGTGCTATCGGAGAAGTTCAGCTTTGAAGACGCCGAAGTCGGTGAGCTGCTGTTCAACATGCACCACGATTTTAAACGCGCCAACGGGTACAGCGAGCTGGAGATCAGCCAAAAACGCAGCATGCTGGAAAATGTAATGCTGACCGATTCGGTGGAAGCGCACAAAGCGCGTTTGCATCAAGCCGGGTTCGAGCATGCCGAAGTGTGGTTCCAATGCTTCAACTTCGGTTCGCTGCTCGCCCTGAAAGCGGGGGATGCGCAATGATCGAGTTCGGTGATTTCTATCAGCATATTGCCAAGAGTCCCCTCAGCCATTGGCTGGATACTCTGCCTGCGCAGCTGAGCGCCTGGCAACGCGAATCGCTGCACGGCAAATTCAAACAGTGGTTCAACTCGGTAGAACATTTGCCGGCGCTGACCCCAACCCGCCTCAATCTGCTGCACGGCGTGCGCGCCGAAATGGAGCCCGGCCTGTCGCCGGGCCAGCTCGAGGGCATCGAGAAAATGCTGCGCACCCTGATGCCATGGCGTAAAGGGCCATTCTCGCTGTATGGCATCGATATCGATACCGAATGGCATTCCGACTGGAAGTGGGATCGCGTACTGCCGCACATTTCCCCATTGGCCGGCCGCACCATTCTCGACGTCGGCTGCGGCAGCGGTTATCACCTGTGGCGCATGATCGGCGCCGGTGCCCACTTCGCCGTCGGCATCGATCCGATGCAGCTGTTCCTGTGCCAGTTCGAAGCGGTGCGCAAGCTGTTGGGCGGCGATCAGCGCGCCCACCTGCTGCCGCTCGGTATCGAGCAATTGCCGGATTTGGCGGCGTTCGACACCGTGTTTTCGATGGGGGTGCTGTATCACCGCCGCTCGCCGCTCGATCATCTGTATCAGCTGAAAAATCAGCTGGTGGCTGAAGGTGAACTGGTACTGGAAACGCTGGTGGTGGAAGGCGATCGCCACCAGGTGCTGGTGCCGGGCGATCGTTATGCGCAGATGCGCAACGTGTATTTCATTCCTTCCGCCGAAGCGCTGAAATGCTGGCTGGAGAAGTGCGGCTTCATCGATGTGAAGATCGCCGATATGTGCGTCACCAGCCTCGAAGAGCAGCGCCGCACCGACTGGATGACCAGCGAATCGCTGGCCGAATTCCTCGATCCGAACGATCGCAGTAAAACGATCGAAGGCTATCCGGCGCCCCTGCGCGCCGTGCTGACCGCCAAAAAGCCCTAGCGCTCGCTAATCGGGCCGGCCTGTGCCGGCCCGCATTCACCCGTTACTGACATCGACAATTCGCAGCTCATAGACCATGGTCGCGTTCGGCGGGATCTGCGGCGCATAGCCCGTTTCACCGTACGCCAACGCCGGCGGCACCACCATCGTCAGCGAACCGTGATTTTTCAGATGGCCGATCGCCTCGCGGAACAGCGGCGGATAGGCGGAGAGCGGCTGAGACATCACCTTCCCGCTGCGATCCATATCCTGAATCACGCTGCCGTCGGTTAAGCTCTCTTTCACCACGATGTCCACCCGCGCGTTTTCCTTAATGGCTTCATCACCCGCATAATCGATGCGATACCAGAAACCGGCAGGCGACTTCTGCGTGCCCTTCTTCTTTTTAAACTCGGCGACGAACGCCTCACCCTTGCTGGTCTGCGTCTTCGCCGCCTGATTTCTGGCGTCGTTCACCGCTTTTTCCGACTCCGCCAGCGCGTTGGTCAACTGTGCATCGCTCAACTGGTAATGGCCGTTGAAGGTATCGATTACGCCCGCCAGCAGCACGGTTTTATCGGGATTGATGCCCCAATTTTTACGCTCCGCCAGCATCGTTTGAATATCGCGCCCCAAAGCGACACCGGCGGCGTAGCTCTGCTGCTCCGGCTTTTTCTTGAGCGATTGCGTATCCGGCAGCCATTTGGCCCGCGATCTCAGCCCGCTCAGCTCGTCTTGCAAAGCTTGCTGCGCCTGATGGGCGGCCGCCAGCTCCGTTGCCGTTTTATCAGCCTGCAGTGTCGCTTTATCCCGCTGCTGCGCAGACTGCTCGTTTTCCGCCGTTACCACCGCCAAACGTTGTTCCAACGCTTTAGCTTGTTCGGTTTGCGTGTTGTTTTTTTCCTGCAGCTGCGCCAGCTGCTGCTGCAGTTCACCCGCAACCTTGGCAGCTTCGGCCTTTTGCTGCACCAGCGCCGTCTTCAGGCTTTTTTCTTGCTGCTCGGACTGTTGACGTTGACCATCACGCTCTTTCTGTAGCTGCGCCAGCTGCTGCTGAAGTTCACCCGCCGCCTTGGCGGCTTCGGCCTTTTGCTGCACCAGCGCCGTCTTCAGGCTTTTTTCTTGCTGCTCGGCCTGTTGACGTTGATCATCACGCTCTTTCTGCAGCTGCGCCAGCTGCTGCTGAAGTTCACCCATCGCTTTGACGGCTTCGGCCTTTTGCTGCGCCAGCGCCGTCTTCAGGCTTTTCTCTTGCTGCCCACCCTGCTGCCGTTGGCCCTCCTGCTCTTTTTGCAGTTTCGCCAGCTGCTGCAGCTCCCCCGTCAGCCTGGCAGCCTCGGCCTTCCGCTGTTCCAGCTCAGCGGCGGCCGCTTTTTTATCCTGCTCATAACGCTGGCGCGCTTTATCGTTGGCGGTCTGCGCCGCGGCCAATTTCTCCTGCCAGGCGTTATCCGCCTGGCCAGATAGCGCCGCCAGCCGTTGTTCCAGCACGCCGATGCGCCGATCGCGCTCTTCGGTTTGCTGCTTTTGCCGCGCTAACGCCGCCTGCGCCTCGGCGATCTGCGCCTGAGCCTTGCGCTCCTGCGGGGTCAGGTTCAGCGCCTGTCGCACGCCGCTGGCGAAGTCGCTCAACGCGCTCAGATCGGGCGCCTGTGTCGGCTTATCGGCAGCGGTCAGGGACGACGCAACGCGCAATGCGGTCAGCTCCTGTTGCAGTGATTGAATAGCGGCTTGCTGTTGCTCCAAGCGAGCTTCCTTCTCGCGCAGCGTCTTTTGCAACTGCGCCAGCTGCTTTTTCTGCGCCGTCGACTCACTCGGTTGAACAGGCCGGGACGCCGGTTTTTGGGTTTCCCGGGATGGGGTAACCAAGGTATCAGCTGGCGGTGCGTCCTGCCGTTGGTAACGCTCGGCAAACTGCAATAATGCCGGCACGTCGTCATCCGCTGCGGCCAGCGCCGGCGCAAATGCCAACGGTATCATCAGGCTCAGTAACGCCTTTCTCGCACGAGGGATCATTGGGCGCGTTCTCCACGCTCAGCCAGGCCGGTCATCATGGCAGAACTGATGTCTGCGCACAGACGGCTGGTACGATAACGATACAGTGCGTCGACGGTTTCCTGCGTACCGGTGTTGACCCGCTGGCGTACCCCGGCATACTGCGCGGCGCCGCTCATCAAGGTATCGAACTCGCGTTTGAATTTCTGATATTTCTCGTTATCCATGCCGCGCATGGCATCCAGTTCGCGCTGGCACTGCTGCATGCGTTCGGCTTCACGCTGCCGTTTGTCTTGCTCGGCAATTTCTTCTGCGCTGGGCGGCTGACTTAATGCAGAAACAGGCCGCTTGGCGGTCTGGCAGCCGGTCAAGGCCAATGTCAGCAAAAACGCAGCGGTCAAACAGTGTGCCGTTCGGGTCATTATCGTTATCTCCTTGTTAAGTCCGCCGCCAACGCGCTCTGCGGCTGCGCCAACGGCTCTCCTCAATTGATGCTGTGATGTTCCGGCCATAAGGACAGCCGATGAACAGGTAAAGAATACGGACGCGCTGATGAGCGGCAGATTACAAAATCATTCACCACGCCAATACATACCAAAAAATCATTTAATGCGATGATATTTAAAGGATTTTAACTCACAAACTTATCAGCAGGGCATAGCGAGCGCAAGAAGAGATGGGGCCGCCGACCGAATAACAGCGTTGAAACGGTGCTGCGTCTTTACAAGGTACCAGGCCAACTCATGCTCCAATTGCCGCGGCCTGAACTTCACGCTGTATCAGCACCCAGCAAACCTCATCGGCTTTTTGAAACGTCCAGCCTGATTGAGAATCGTGTTGCCAACCAACAGGAGAAATTTCATGAACAATATGATTAGTGTAAATAACATCAGTGAATTGCGTAATCTGACGCCAGTTACAGATGAGCAGATTGTCTTTTTAGTTTCTCACACCCCCGGACATTTCGCCGGCGGCGGCGAATTCTATTATGCGAAAACGGATACAACCAGTGCGGACAATAACGGTACCGTGGTGGTTACAACGGCAGGAGCCCGCTGGAAACGACTGGATGAGAAACTGACTTTCGATCACTTCGGCGCCGATCCTAGTGGCACTTCCGCCTCTGACGCAGCAATCAGCGCGACATTAAACTATGCCGCGAGTTTAAAAAACAAAGTGGTCTATGCTTCGGAAAATGCTCAATATCTGCTGACCAGCACTCAACCTATCAACGTCGCTAATGGCGTCACGGTCAGAGGATCCCGCCGCGGTATTGCTCAAGGCCCTGCAAGTCTTACAAGCAATGGCCCTAATCGGGCAGGCCTTGCGGACGACAGTGCTTTCATCATCAAAAAGCCGGCAGGTGCGGTTTGTTTCGCCTGCGATAAGAACGTTGTCTTTGATGGTTGGTCGTTCCTCTATCCAGATCAGAAATATACTGCCACCCAGCCGGAGGCGTTTGTTCCATACGGAGCCACCATTACCGCAACCGGCGCTCTGTCAGTCGCCAACTGCCGTTATGTAGGCGCCTATGATTTTATTCAAGCTCGTGGAGAAGCCAACAACTTTGAGAATATCTACGGTTGGGCAGTACGCTGCGACTACAGGGTTTATGAAAGCAGGGACATTAACAGATTTACCAATGTTCACGTCAATGCCAACGTCGTGCGCCCGACAGAAAACGCGGTGACTGCCTCTATCGCCGTAACCGGTTCTTGTGCTTTCAATCTCGATCGCCACGACAATACGTTTATGGTGAATGTGTTCTCTTATGGCAAAAAGATCTTTATCAAAACTACAACACAAGGAACCTCCTATCTAGGCGGCCTTAGCCTGAGCAATTTCATGGCAGACAGAAATGGTACCGGAATTGATATCGACTCGGATTCCTCCGCCAATATTCAAATCGCCAACGGTTCTTATATTAATGATTATGGTGATACCGTTGGGGGGTTCCTGGTATTAAGAAAGTCTACGGGCCAATCAAATATCACCCCAGTGCAAATCAGCAATGTTAATTTCGCTACCGCTAATGGACCGAAGGGTTCACTCTCTCCTCAGGCCATTCGCTTCGAAGCGAACGGCGGGTATCAACTTTCATTCAGCAACACCGTCATGCCAATGTGGACGAACGGCAGTCTGAACAATGAAGCGGGTTACAACATGCTTAGAGGCACACTGAGCATTGCGCAACGCAGCTATCAGCTACATGCGGCTCCGCTCAATTATTTGACGAACAGCAATATGATCGCCATCGGTGCTGATAAACAGCCTGTTGGCTGGTTTATTGACGGGAATCTGACGGCGGATAGCAATATCCTGACCGCCAATGGAGACAACCCGGCTTATAAAGGTTTGGGTCAACGTATTCATCGGAGCATGGGACTGAGAACATTCTGGGCCATCGCATCCTCTATCGGCGATCAATCTACCGCGCAAGCTTCGACTGGCATTTGGGCCCGCTCGTTCAACGATAACTATACCGACACTGTCGAGAGCAATGAAGCTATTCCCTGGATACGCATCGGCAACCTCTACTACGCGCGTTTTGTCATGAACAACAATCGCACTATCCACGATATCCTGGTCAATCCCGGAAATGGCAATAATGCGGTGCGCGTTTTAAACTGCGGCATTACTCCGGGCGAAGTCTTCAACTTCTCACCCGATGCACAGCACTAATCATCTGCAAAATAAAAAAAGCCCCGGCAAAACGCCGGGGCCTGGTACTTGCGCGATCGCCGAGGGCTCAGTGATACGCAAAGGGTCTTGCGGCCCGGAAACCGATTGTCAAACGCGGTCAGCTGCGTGTTTATGCGCTTTGCGCCAGCGGATCAACCAAAGCCAGCGCGTTTTTCATCGCCTCCACCATTTCGCCATCCACGCAATAATGGCTAAATTCGTCAAACTCATTATCGGAGCACATGGTGACGCCCGCCTTGCGGTAACGCATGGTCGACGGCACCAGATGGCCGGAAGAGCTGTGCAGTTCATGCAGGCCGATATCGACAAACTTGTGCAAATTGCTGAGACGCACGCCGGCACCCGCCATGATCACCGGGCCGTGACTGGCCTGGCGCAAATCACGCAGCAACGGCAGGCCCAGTTCAGCGCTCTGCTGTTGGCCGGAGGTCAGAATGCGCGCCACGCCCAGTTCGGTCAGTTGTTCCAACGCCACCATCGGGTTCTGGCACATGTCGAACGCGCGATGGAACGTCACCGCCATGCCCTCGCACAGCTTCATCACTTCGCGCATGCGCGGCAGATCGATGTGCCCTTCTTCGTCCAGCATGCCGACCACGACACCGGGGAACCCCATCTCGCGGATCTGGCGGAGATCCTGTTTGATCACCTCGAAATCCACCGCGCCGTAGCAGAAATCGCCACCGCGAGGACGAACGATCGGATGCACCGGGATCGCAACCCGCTCGCGCGCCAGACGCAGCGTGCCATAGCTCGGCGTCAATCCTCCTTCGCTCTGGCTGGCGCACAACTCGATGCGATCGGCACCTGCTCGTTCGGCCGTCAGCGCGCAGTCGACGCTAAAGCAACAAACTTCCAGTTTTATCATTGTCACCCCCAGATAACGGCCAACATACGGCGGCAATTGTTCATTTCTTCATTTCTCACGTAGGCTCATGCTTAGGCATAAACCGGCTCAGGGTTATCACTATGGCATTCAATTTTGATCAATGGGTAGACCGCAGTCACAGTGACAGCGTTAAATGGGATAAATATCGCGACCGCGACATTATTCCGCTTTGGGTCGCCGACAGCGATTTCACCTCACCGCCGGCGGTGATCGAAGCCTTGCAGCGCCGCGTGGCACACGGCGTATTCGGCTACACTCACCCATCCCCTGATCTTATTGAGGTTTTTACCCGCCGCATGGTAGAGCGCTACGGCTGGCACATCAAGCCTGAATGGATCATTTTCCTGCCAGGGCTGGTGTGTGGCCTGAACCTGTGCGTGCGCGCCTGCACCGAAGAACACCAGAGCACGCTGGCCCCCTCACCCATTTATCCGCCGTTTCGCAAAGCGGCCAAATTCGCCGGGCGTAAACACCTTTCGGTGCCGCTAACGGCGGCAGGCCAACGTTGGGTGCTGGATTTTCCCGCGATGCATGATCGGCTTAGCGGCAACGAGAAGCTCCTGTTGCTGTGCAACCCGCAGAATCCCGGTGGCACCGTTTATCGCCGCGACGAACTGTTGCAGCACCATCAGTTCGCGCGCAAGCACGATTTAATCGTCTGTTCCGATGAAATCCACTGCGAGCTGCTGCTTGAGCCCGGTGTGCGGCATATCCCTTTCGCCACCCTGAATGACGATGCGGCCCAACGCAGCGTGACGCTGATGTCGCCGTCAAAGGCGTTTAATCTCGCCGGGCTGGGCGCCTCGATAGCGATCGTCCCCAACGAAGCGCTGCGGAAAAAGCTGAAACGCGCGCGCAGCGGCATCGTGCCGGAGGTCAATCTGCTGGCGCTGGTCGCCGCACAAGCGGCCTATCAATACGGGCAACCCTGGCTGGATGAGCAGTTGATTTATCTGCGCGCCAATCGCGATCGGGTGACAGAGCGCATCAACGCCATGCCGGGGTTGACGGTTTTACCAATTGAAGCCACCTACCTGGCGTGGATCGATTGCAGCGCTTTACCGGTGGACAACCCGCATCAGTTCTTCGAGCGCGCGGGCGTTGGATTAAGCGCCGGCCTGGATTTCGGCAATCGGCGCTTTGTACGGCTGAACTTCGGTTGCCGGCGGGTCCTGCTCGATGAAGCGCTCGATCGTATGGCGCGGGCCTGCGCCACGCTGTTCGACTAGCCTTGCTCGCTGGCGACAATGTCCCGAATGGAGTAAGGATGAAACTTGATCGTGACCGTTCCGTCGGTGATGGCCAGCGTCGGGTTCGGCAACCGCTCGCCCTCGCCTTTTGGCGAGCTTTGCTTCAGTTTGATCCCCGGTGCCAGCAATGCTTCATCAGCGAGATGGCTCAACGCGCGGGCGTGCAACGTCTGCGGATCGCCGCTCAGCACTAGCTCGACATGTTCCCACCCTTCATGCGGATAGCGTTTCTCCCCGGGATACGGCAGCTCGACGCAATCTATGCGCCACGGCCCCACGGCCAGCGGCTGCTGTAAATCAAACAGACAGATAGGTCGCCCGTTAATCATCGACTCGGACAGCAGTGTCCCGCACTGCATCAAGCCCTGACGCCAGCGGTCGGCGGTGGCGTTCTGGTGGCAGCGAAGGGAAATGTGGTCGGCGGTAAACGCGGCCAGGTCAAGCCGCAATCTGGCGGCAAATTGTTGTAGCGCCTGTTCGAAACGCGGCAGGTCGAGCACCAGGTCGTCCAGCTCGGCAATGGCCTGCAAGGGGGGAGTC
>DWQP01000013.1:0-84603 GCA_018237385.1 Apodemia murphyi | reverse complement strand
GCGGGCGAGATCCTGCACGGCAAAGCCTCGGCGATCGTTCACGATGGCGCAGGCATGTTCGCCGGCATGGCCAACCCGCTGCCGGTGGCGCGCTACCACTCGCTGGTCGGCAGCAATATCCCGGCCGATCTCACCGTCAACGCCCGTTTCGGCGACATGGTGATGGCGGTGCGCGACGACCGTCGCCGCGTGTGCGGCTTCCAGTTCCACCCGGAATCGATTCTGACCACCCACGGCGCACGCCTGCTTGAGCAGACCCTCGCCTGGGCGCTGGCGAAGTAATATAAGGAACACGACGATGCAACCTATTCTTGAGAAACTGTACCGCGCCGAGTCGATGAGCCAGCAGGAAAGCCAACAGCTGTTCAGCGCCATCGTGCGCGGCGAACTGGAGCCGAGCCAACTGGCGGCGGCGTTGATCAGCATGAAAGTCCGCGGCGAGCGCCCGGAAGAGATCGCCGGCGCCGCCAAAGCGCTGCTGGACGACGCTCAGCCGTTCCCGCGCCCTGACTACCCGTTCGCCGATATCGTCGGCACCGGCGGCGACGGCACCAACAGCATCAATATTTCCACCGCCAGCGCCTTCGTGGCGGCCGCGTGCGGCGCAAAGATCGCCAAGCACGGCAACCGCAGCGTCTCCAGCCGCTCCGGCTCCTCGGATCTGCTCGCGGCGTTCGGCATCCGTCTGGATCTGCCGGCGGAAGAAGCGCGCAAGGCGCTGGACGATCTTGGCGTGTGTTTCCTGTTCGCGCCGCAGTACCACACCGGTTTCCGCCACGCCATGCCGGTGCGCCAGCAGCTGAAAACCCGCACGCTGTTCAACGTGCTGGGTCCGCTGATCAACCCGGCGCGCCCGCCACTGGCGCTGATCGGCGTCTACAGCCCGGAACTGGTGCTGCCGATTGCCGAAACCCTTCGCGTGCTGGGTTATCAGCGTGCGGCGGTGGTTCACGGCGGCGGCATGGACGAGGTGGCGATCCACGCCCCGACGCACGTAGCGGAATTGAACAACGGCGAAATCAGCAGCTACCAGCTCACGCCACAGTCCTTCGGATTGGAAACCTATCCGCTGGAAGCCTTGCTGGGCGGCACGCCGGAAGAAAACCGTGACATTTTGGCGCGGCTGTTACAAGGTAAAGGCGAGCCGGCGCACGCCGCGGCGGTCGCGGCCAACGTCGCGTTGCTTCTGAAGTTATTCGGACATGAAGACCTGCGCCAAAATGCGCGGCAGGCACTGGATATGATCAACAGCGGGCAGGCCTATGAGCGTGTCATCGCACTGGCGGCAAGAGGATAAATGATGCAGGAAACCGTGCTACACAAGATTGTCCGCGACAAAGCGCAATGGATCGCGGCGCGACAACAGCAACAGCCCCTGGCCAGCTTTCAGAATGACATCGTACCGAGCGAACGCAGCTTTTATCACGCGCTGCAGGGCACCCGGACGGCTTTCATTCTCGAATGCAAGAAGGCCTCGCCTTCCAAGGGACTGATTCGCGAGAACTTTGATCCGGTGGAGATCGCCACGGTCTATAAAGATTTCGCCTCGGCGATCTCGGTGCTGACCGACGAGAAATACTTCCAGGGCAGCTTCGATTTCCTGCCGCTGGTCAGTAAAACCGTCAGCCAACCGGTGTTGTGCAAAGACTTTATCATCGACCCCTATCAGATTTATCTGGCGCGCTACTATCAGGCCGACGCCATCCTGCTGATGCTGTCGGTGTTGACCGACGAACAGTACCGCCAGCTGGCGGCGGTGGCCCACAGCCTGAATATGGGCGTGCTGACCGAAGTGATCAGTGAAGAAGAGCTGCAGCGCGCGATCGCGCTGGAAGCGCGCGTGGTCGGCATCAACAACCGCGATCTACGCGATCTGAGCATCGATCTGAACCGCACCCGTCAGCTCGCGCCGCGCGTGCCGCATGGCGTGACGGTGATCAGCGAGTCAGGTATCAACAACTACGGGCAGATCCGCGAGCTGAGCCATTACGCCAACGGCTTCCTGATCGGCAGCGCGCTGATGTCGGAACCCGATCTGCGCGCCGCCGTGCGCCGCGTGATCCTGGGCGACAACAAAGTGTGCGGCCTGACCCGTCCGCAGGACGCCGCCGCCGCCTATCAGGCCGGCGCCATCTACGGCGGCCTGATTTTCGTCGGACGTTCGCCGCGCTATGTGGACATCACCCGCGCCCGCGAAGTAATTTCCGGCGCGCCGCTGAAGTACGTCGGCGTGTTCTGCGACGCCCAGGTCGATACCGTGGCGTTGACCGTTGAACGCCTCGGCCTGCATGCGGTGCAATTGCACGGCGCGGAAGACCAGGCCTATATCAGCGCCCTGCGAGCCCGCTTGCCGGACAGTTGCCGCATCTGGAAGGCGCTGAGCGTGAAAGATCGGGTGCCGGCGCGCGATCTGCAGCATGTCGACCGTTATCTGCTGGACAACGGCGCCGGCGGCACGGGCCAACGCTTCGACTGGTCGGTGTTGCAAGACGAAGATCTGACTAACGTGATGCTGGCGGGCGGCCTGCGCGCCGACAACTGCGTCGAAGCGGCCAAGCTCGGCTGCGCCGGACTGGACTTCAACTCCGGCGTGGAAAGCGAACCGGGCATCAAAGATCCCGCGCGCCTGGCCTCGGTCTTCCAGACCCTGCGCGCCTACTGAATACGGCTCTATATTAATAACGGATAATAACGGGAACTCTCATGACGCTGCTTAACCCCTACTTCGGCGAATTTGGTGGCCAATACGTGCCGCAAATTCTGATGCCGGCCCTGAAACAACTGGAAGAAGCCTTTGTCAGCGCCCAGCGCGATCCGGAGTTTCAGGCGGAATTTATCGATCTGCTGAAGAACTACGCGGGCCGCCCGACGGCGCTGACGCTGTGCAAAAACCTCACCGCCGGCAGCAACACCAAGCTTTATCTGAAGCGTGAAGACCTGCTGCACGGCGGCGCACACAAGACCAACCAGGTGCTGGGCCAGGCGTTGCTGGCCAAGCGCATGGGCAAAACCGAGATCATCGCGGAGACCGGCGCCGGCCAACACGGTGTCGCGTCGGCGCTGGCCTGCGCGCTGCTCGGCCTGAAATGCCGCATCTATATGGGCGCCAAAGACGTCGAGCGCCAGTCGCCAAACGTGTTCCGCATGCGGCTGATGGGCGCGGAAGTGATCCCGGTGCACAGCGGCTCCGCCACCCTGAAAGACGCCTGCAACGAAGCGTTGCGCGACTGGTCCGGCAGCTATGAAACCGCGCACTATATGCTCGGTACCGCCGCCGGCCCGCACCCGTACCCCACCATCGTGCGTGAATTCCAGCGCATGATCGGCGAAGAAACCAAAGCGCAGGTGCTGGAGCGCGAAGGCCGCCTGCCGGATGCGGTCATCGCCTGCGTCGGCGGCGGCTCCAACGCCATCGGCATGTTCGCCGACTTTATCGATGACGCCGGCGTTGGGCTGATCGGGGTGGAACCCGCCGGTCTGGGCATCGAAACCGGCCAGCACGGCGCACCGCTGAAGCACGGCCACGTCGGCATCTACTTCGGCATGAAGGCGCCGATGATGCAGACCGCCGAAGGCCAGATTGAAGAGTCCTATTCGATTTCCGCCGGGCTGGACTTCCCGTCCGTCGGGCCGCAGCACGCCTTCCTGAACAGCACCGGCCGCGCCGAATACGTGTCGATCACCGACGACGAAGCGCTGGAAGCGTTCAAGGCGCTGTCGCGCCATGAAGGCATCATCCCGGCGCTGGAATCCTCCCACGCCCTGGCGCACGCGCTAAAAATGATCCGTGAAACGCCACAGAAAGAGCAGATTCTGGTGGTCAACCTGTCCGGCCGCGGCGACAAAGACATATTTACCGTTCACGACATTTTGAAAGCACGGGGAGAAATCTGATGGAACGTTATCAGCAACTGTTCACGCGTCTGGAAAGCAGCAAGGAAGGCGCCTTCGTCCCGTTCGTGACGCTGGGCGATCCTAACCCGGCGCTGTCACTGCAGATTATCGACACCCTGATCGAAGCCGGCGCGGATGCGCTGGAGCTGGGCATTCCCTTCTCCGATCCGCTGGCGGATGGCCCAACCATTCAGAGCGCGACGCTGCGCGCTTTCGCCGCCGGCGTCACGCCGACCCAATGCTTCGAGATGCTGGCGGCCATCCGCCAGAAGCACCCGACCATTCCCATCGGCCTGCTGATGTACGCCAACCTGGTGTTCCATAACGGCATCGATGCGTTTTACCAACGCTGCGCCGAAGTGGGCGTGGATTCGGTGCTGGTCGCCGACGTGCCGTTTGAAGAGTCTGCGCCGTTCCGCGCCGCCGCCGCGCGCCACGGTATCGCACCGATCTTCATCTGCCCGCCGAACGCCGATGACGATCTGCTGCGTGAAATCGCTTCGCACGGCCGCGGCTACACCTACCTGCTGTCGCGCGCCGGGGTGACCGGCACCGAAAGCCGGGCGCAGCTGCCGTTGCATCACCTGGTGAACAAACTGCGCGAGTATCACGCCGCGCCGCCGCTGCAGGGCTTCGGCATCTCCGAACCCGAACAGGTGAAGGCCGCGCTGCAGGCCGGGGCCGCCGGCGCGATCTCCGGCTCGGCAATCGTCAAAATCATCGAACAGCACCATGCCAACCCGGCGGAGATGCTGACCAGGCTGGCAACTTTCGTCAGCAATATGAAGCGCGCTACCCGGGCGTGATCCTCTCCAGCGAGCGCCACGCCGGCGCTCGCTTTAACAGCTTGTTTCCCCTCAAAGTTTGTTCCATTTTTTTACAGCAAAAATTTGAACAAACGCAGGTCTTGTCTCACAATGAACGTTGTTCGCTATGCATTTCTTCGTTTTATTTGGGGAATGCGCTCGCTGCGGCAAAAAAACCGTATCGAATTTCAACCATAACATTGCATGGAGAGTAATTTATGAAGCTGTTTAAAACCCTTTCGGCCTTGTGCATGGCAGCCGTTGTGGCGGTCGCGGTGAGCGCTTGCGCACCGACGGCAAAATCAGAGGGAACAGGCGGCTATATCGATGACACCGTGGTCACCACCAAAGTGAAATCGGCGCTGCTGGCGGATAAAAACATCAAGTCGCGCGAAATCAGCGTGGAAACCTTTAAAGGGCGCGTACAGCTGAGCGGCTTCGTGACGTCAAGCGATGACGCCAACCGTGCGGTGCAGGTCACACGCGGCGTGGCCGGCGTGAAATCCGTTGAAAACGTGATGCAGATTAAATAATACCGACACAGGGAGGCGCAACGCCTCCCTGCTTGCGGCCTTCATCAGAAGCGGTAACCCGCCCCGAACATGAACACCCACGGATCCAGACGCGTATCGAAGCTGTGGTGCCCGCCATTCGCATCGTTGAAGCGAGTTTTGGTTTCGATGTTCATCCACCACACCGACATGTTCAGCATCCAGTGCTCATCCAGGTTGTAATCCAGCCCGGCCTGCGCCGCCACCCCCCAGGAGTCTTTCAGATCGAGATTGCTCAAGCCGGCGCTTTTGCCGTAGTCGTTGAACTTCTCGTCGAAGAAGGTGGTGTAGTTAACGCCCACGCCCAGGTAAGGACGCAGCTTGTCCTGCTTGTCGCCGAAGTAGTATTGCGCCATCAGCGTAGGCGGCAATTGGTGAACGGTTGCCAGATCGGTGCCGCCCAGCGTAACCTTGTGGCGGAATGGCGTTGCGGCCAACAACTCAACGCCGATGTTGTCCGTCACCATGTAACCGAAGGTCAGACCGAGCTGGGTGTTGTTTTTCGCATCCAGCGAACCGAGCCCCAATACATTGTCCGAACCCGCATTTGGACGCACCGTCGCGGTGCCCGCGCGGAACAGGAAATCACCGGCCTGATGCGCACTTGCCAACATAGGCGCCATCATCGTCGCCAATACCACCAGAGTTGTCTTTTTCATTATCCATTCCATTTGTGTGGTTAATCGCTCGAGGGGGAATATACCTACTTTCGGGTATTTGTGATCCCATCGGGATCACATCTTATGTGTAAAAATTTAAAATCCCACTAAAAACAAGGTTACCTAACCGCCTAATAAATCAAGGATTGATCTGCATCAAAAAATCGATTTTGTTGCAAATTATCTACATGTTCAAATTTCGGTTGCGGAGAAAAATGCGACTGAGGTAATTTCATTTTCCGTGTTGGTTTTGGTTGGTGCCGTAAGGAGTCGGTGAGCAATCAAGATGAGCGAAATCCTTAATCCCTGTGTCAGCTGCGGCGCATGCTGCGGTTACTTTCGAGTGTCATTCTATTGGGCCGAAGCTGAAGACGGCGGCGGCACCGTTCCCCTTTCCTTTACGGAGCCTCTGACCCCGTTCCTGCGCTGCATGCAGGGGACCAACAGCAAGTCCCCCCGCTGTAACGCGCTGGACGGCGAGATCGGCAAAGCCGTGTCCTGCTCTATCTACCTCAATCGGCCCAGCTCGTGCCGGGAGTTCGATCAGTCCGGTGAAAATGGCCTGCGCAACGAAGCCTGCGATCGCGCTCGGGAACGCTACGGCCTGCCGCCCCTGCCGGTGCCCCTACCGCTATCGCAACCAGAGACGACGATCGTTGAAGAAATAGGCGTAGTGCAATTCGCGGGGTGCCACAGCGGCGTGGAACAGGGTACAATCACCCACTGATTTATCTCTGTTTTCCCGACGCCAAGGAGTCTGCATGCCTATCACGGCCAACGCTTTGTACCGTGACAGTTTTAACTTTTTACGCAATCAATTGGCCAGCATCCTGATGCTGGCGCTGTTGACGGCGTTTATCTCCGTGCTGCTGAATCAGGCCTTCAGCCCCGATGCCGAACAGTTGGCGACGCTCGCTGCCACCACCAGCGATTTCGCTTCGTCTACCGGCATGGGCATTCAGGAAGTGATCCAGCAGATGACGCCGGAACAGCAGATGGTGTTGCTGAAAGTGTCGGCAGCCGCGACCTTCTCCGCACTGGTCGGCAACGTGCTGCTGGTCGGCGGGATGCTGACGCTGATCCGTCTGGTATCACAAGGCGAACGCACCAGCGCCCTGCGTGCGCTCGGCGCTTCGGCGCCGGATCTGCCGCGTCTGTTGCTGCTGCTATTTATCTGCACCCTACTGATCCAGCTCGGCCTGACGCTGTTTGTGGTGCCGGGCGTGGCGATGGCAATCGCCTTCGCGCTGGCGCCGGTGATCGCCTCCGTCGACAAAAAAGGCGTGTTCGCTTCGCTCAAGCTGAGCAGCAAATTGGCCTTCGCCAATGCGCGCGTGCTTGTGCCGGCGATGATGCTGTGGCTGGCGGCCAAACTGCTGGTGCTGTTTTTGGTGAGCCATCTGTCGGTGCTGACGCCGAACGTCGCCAGCGTGGTGTTGACCGCGTTGAGCAACCTGGTGTCTGCCCTGCTGCTGATCTACCTGTTCCGCCTGTACATGCTGCTGCGCGGCTAACGCCGACGCAACCAAAACCCAAGGGGCACGCTTCGGCGCGCCCCTTTTTATTTACCCCACCGTGGCGGCTTCCGCCTGCTCCTTACTCTGAATCAGCTTCAGCGCCAGATACAGGTCCGGCACCAAAATCAGCTCTTTGTCGCGTCCTAAGCGGTTGATGCGGAACCAGCGCGTCAGCTCGGTGCGGCGCCCCGCCAGCACCAGTTTAACGTTACGCTGTAACAAGTCGCGTTTCAGCTCGTCGATGGCCGCCAGCACGCTGATATCGGCATGGGTAAAACTGGCTACCGCATCCACCACCACCCAGCGCGGCTGGAACGGCGTGCCGTCGACCAAATTGAGAATACGGCGTTTGAAGTACGCCACGTTGAAATAGGTCAGCGGCGAATTGAAGCGATACATCATGACGCCAGGCACCGCCTTCACCCCATTGTTGTTGCCCATGGAATGGATCATGCCTTCATCGTTGACGCCCAGCAGCTGTTCCGTCGGCCGGAAGACGGTGCGCAGAAACTGCATCAGCCCCAGCAACACCGCCAGCCCGATGCCGCTGATCACCCCCACCAGCAGCACGCTGAGGAAGGTAAACAGCGCCAGGCGAAACGCCTGCGCGTTGCGGCGGCGTAACACCCAGATGCCGCGAATGTCCAGCAACGACCAGGCGGCATACATCAGCACCACGCCCAATCCCGCCACCGGAATAAACTGCAGTGGCGCCATCAGGAACAGCAAGACGAAGGCGATGACCGCGGCGGCAATGATCGACACCAATTGACTCTTGCCGCCGTTGGCGTCATTCACCGCGGTGCGCGAGTCCGCACCGCTGATGGCGAAACCTTGCGACAGCGCGGAGACGATATTCACCAGCCCCAACGCGCGAAACTCGGCGTCGGCGTTCACCTCATACCCGTTTTTGGCGGCGAAGCTGCGGGCGGTGAGCATCATGCTGACAAAGCTCACCACCGCCAGGTTGAGCGCCGGGATCACCATGTCGCGCAGCAGTCCTGGCTGAAAATCCGGCCACTGGACGATCGGCAACACGCCGCTGAAACCGCCCACCGTCACCACGCCATGCTGCTGCAGACTGCCGGCCCAGGTCACGAACGCCGCCAGCACGATGGCAAACAGCGGCGCCGGCCAGTTAGGCCGCCATTTTTTAAATCCGAGCAGCGTCACCAGCGTCAACAACGACACCGCCATCGTCAGCCAGTCGCTGTGCAGCAGGTTACCGGGCAGCGCGTAGATGCGCTCGATCAGCTGCGCCGGGCGCACCGTGAATCCCAACACCTTGCCGATCTGATCGACGATGATGGTAATCGCCACCCCGTTCAGCAGCCCGCTGAGGATCGGCCGCGACAGCAGATCCGCCAGCGCCCCCAGCTTGAACCGGCTGGCCAGCAGGCACCAGCCGCCCATCATCGCGGTCATCATGATGGTCAGCTGCCAATGGCGTTCCATATTGCCTGCCGCCAGCGGCGTCACCACCGCAGCGATCACCGCGCAGGTGGCGGCGTCGGGCCCGACGATCAGCTGGCGCGACGAGCCGAACAGCGCATAGGCCATCATCGGCAAAATACAGGAATAGAGCCCCACCACCGGGCTGACCCCAGCCAGTTCGGCGTAGGCGATGGCCACCGGTAAGGCGACGGCGGCGACGGAAAGGCCGGCGCGAATATCCGGCTTGAGCCAGCTGCGTTGATAGCCCAATAAATGCGTCAAACCCGGCGTCAGAGCCTGGAGAGATTTCCACTGCATGCTGTTTTCCGCGGTAAATTATCTGGTTATTATGATACTTACTATGCGGCCTGCGGCCCGCGCTGGCAATGCGCCCGCACTTTCTTGCGTAAGTTTATGCAAATTCCTGCTTTCGCGGCAGAAAACGGCCGGCCAAACGTCGATAATCGGCAACGCCCGGCGGTACACAGAGCTCGCCGAATCCGGTATAGTCGGCCGATGAACAGATGATGGATTGATTTATGAAGCAGTTTCTTGATTTCCTCCCGTTGATTGTCTTTTTCGCTTTTTACAAGCTGTACGACATTTACGTCGCTTCCGGCGCGTTAATTGTCGCCACCGCGCTGGCGCTGGTGTTCACCTGGGTGAAATACCGCAAGGTCGAGAAGATGACGTTGATCACCTTCCTGATGGTGCTGGTGTTCGGCACCCTGACGCTGGTGTTCCATAATGATTTGTTTATCAAATGGAAGGTCACGGTGATTTACGCGCTGTTCGCGCTGGCGCTGCTGATCAGCCAATGGGTGCTCAAAAAACCGCTGGTTCAGCGCATGCTGGGCAAAGAGCTGACGCTGCCGGACAAAGTGTGGAGCAACCTCAACCTGGCCTGGGCGGTCTTCTTCCTGGCCTGCGGCCTGGCAAACATCTATGTTGCCTTCTGGCTGCCGCAAAGCGTTTGGGTCAATTTCAAAGTCTTTGGCCTGACGGTGCTGACGCTGGTCTTCACCCTCCTCAGCGGTATCTATATTTACCGGCACATGCCGGAAGAACAGAAAAAATAGTTACAAAATTGTTAATGCCTGCGGCGCTTGCCGCGGGCAGTATGATGTTATTCCCTCCTTTTAAAAGCAGACTGCTATGACACAACAACGACCTTTACCCAGCGGCGAGCTGGTGCTGCGCACGCTGGCGATGCCGGCCGATACCAATGCCAACGGTGATATCTTCGGCGGCTGGCTGATGTCGCAAATGGATATCGGCGGCGCCATCCAGGCCAAAGAGATTGCCGAAGGGCGCGTGGTGACGGTGCGCGTAGACGGCATGACCTTTCTGAAACCGGTGGCGGTAGGCGACGTGGTTTGCTGCTATGCGCACTGCATCCGTACCGGGCGCAGCTCGATCACCATCAATATCGAAGTGTGGGTAAAGAAAGTTTCTTCTGCCCCGATCGGCCAGCGTTACCGGGCGACCGAAGCGGTGTTCACCTATGTGGCGGTGGATGCGGAAGGCAACTCGCGCGCGCTGCCTGAGGGCAAAATGAATTTCCGCGTCGGCTTCGAAGAATAAGCTGACGCCGCACCGCAAACGCAAAAAGGGTCGCCGAGGCGACCCTTTTTCTTAGTGGTGACCGAACTCAGTTCAATTCGGTCGTGCCGTTCAGCTTGAAGCGGATAGTGACGGTGCGATCTTTCGCTTCTTTGGCTTCATAGCGCCATTTACGCATCGCCTGCTTCACTTCACGCTCGAACATATTGCGCGGCTCGGCCGACAAGATGCGCACGTTGCTGACGCGCCCGTCGCTGTCGATATCGAACTGTACCCGCACGTTGCCTTCAATCTGCAAAGCCTGGGCCCGCGGTGGATAGAGCGGATTGGCGCGGCTGATCGGCCTTGGCCCGACCTCGCGCGAATTGCCCTGCACCGGCGCGGCAGGTGCCTGTTTCACCGGCGCTTTGTCGATCGGTTTGGCCGGAGAATCGTTGTCGAACGGCGACGGCTCGCGCGGTTCGACCTTCTTCGGCTCCGGTTTAACCTGTTTTTCGACCTTGGGTTTCGGCTTAGGCTTCGGTTTCGGCTTGACCGGCTCGGGCTTCACGATCGCCTTCGGCGGCGGCTCCACGATAGGCTCCGGTTCTGGCTCCGGCTCAGGTTCGACCTGCGGCGGCTCCGGCTCGGCCGGCGCCGGCGGTGGCGGTTCGGCCATCGCGGCGGTATTGACCATCATGACGCTGATCGGCGCGTCCTCTGGCTTCGGCAGCTCCACCACTTCTTTTACCGAAGCGTAAAGCAATCCCGCCACCAGGGCGCTGTGCAGGCCTACGGACAAGACGAAAGGCACGGATATACGGCGATTAAGGAACATCTTTTTTAGCGGCATAATGATTCTGTTTCCTCTGGTTCGCCAAGTTTAAATGCAAATAGCAATCATATTCAATAACGAAAGGCAAACTATCGCTTTAATCGTCAGTCTGCGCGGCTAAAACCAGCAAACTCATAAGGATATTAACCTCACCGTTGCTTTTTTATCGCCGGGACGACACGCTTCATTAACGTTTGGCCGGGCGTCAAAAAATAAAAAACCCGCCGTAGCGGGTTAATTGCGGTGATTAAGCGTTATTCTTCATCGCCATAGTAAAGCACGCCCAGCTTAATCAGCGGCCGCCCTTGCGCCTTGCGGTGCAGGTTGGTGTCGCGCAGCGAATAGACGCAGCCGCAGTATTCCTGCTGATAGAAGCGCTCGCGCTTGCTGATCTCTATCATGCGTGACGAACCGCCCTTCTTGCGCCAGTTGTAATCCCAGTACACCAGATCGGGATATTTTTCCGCCGCCCGAATGCCGCAGTCGGTGATCTGCTGCATATTCTTCCAGCGTGAGATGCCCAGCGAGCTGGAGATGGTGTCGTAACCGTGCTCATGCGCATACAGCGCCGTGCGCTCGAAACGCATGTCAAAACACATGGTGCAGCGAATGCCTCGCTCCGGTTCATTCTCCATCCCCTTGGCGCGAGCGAACCAGTTGTCGGTGTCGTAATCGGCATCGATGATCGGCACCCCGTGCTGTTCAGCGAAACGGATGTTCTCTTCCTTGCGCAGCAGATACTCTTTTTGCGGGTGAATGTTGGGGTTATAGAAGAAAATGGCGTACTCGATCCCGGACGCCTGAATCGCTTCCATCACCTCGCCGGAACAGGGTGCGCAGCAAGAGTGCAGCAGCAGTTTGCTTTTGCCCGCAGGCAAATCGAGTTTTTCCCTTACCAGTTCCGTCATATCCTCACCTCAATGGCATATCAGTTTAAGCGCGCCGCACTATACGAATAAAAAGTAGCGGCTTCAAGGCATACGCGCCAATCCGCCGGGAAATTCGCCGCGCACCGTTCCCCTGCAGCGCCTTTTGCGCTACCTTGGTAGCACCGTTTTATAGCCATGATTTTAAAGGTGAAACATGCTTTATCTGATCTACGCGCAAGACGTCCCCAACTCGCTGGAAAACCGTCTGGCGGTGCGCCCGGCACACCTGGCGCGCCTTCAGGCGCTGCGCGACGCCGGCCGCCTGGTGGTCGCCGGCCCTAACCCGGCCATCGACAGCAACGATCCCGGTGCCGCCGGCTTTACCGGTTCGACGGTGATCGCCGAATTCGAGTCGCTGGCGCAAGCCCAGGCCTGGGCGCAGCAAGATCCCTATATCGCCGCCGGCGTCTACGCCGACGTGACGGTGAAGCCGTTCAAACAGGTGTTTTAAATTTTATTTAATTTCAATAAAAACAAAAAGATACATAAGAATTACCACCTAATTTTAAAATTAAGCACGCTTTTATGTACACTTTATAAAAGCGTGTTTTCCTTTTAAATAACAGGCAGATCGTCCCATTCACAAGACCGCATATCGTTCACGCAGTACATCACCACCCCGAAAACCTGGACCCCTTCTTCCGAATCTTCGTTGCCGAGTTCAGTTTCCCGTCCGGAACCATCGAGAAACTCGAGAGCGCGATACGGATAGAGGCGCAGGCGGCGCAGCACATGCTCGCCCTCCTCGGCGGCCACAATAATGCTACCGTGCACAGGCGTCGCAGACGAATCGACAACGAGCAACGCGTCGGCATGGATACCGACTACCAGCGCCTGGCCGACGGCGCGTAGCAGATAAGTAGCACTCGGTTTTGAAATGCAGATCTCATCAAGGCTCAAACGGCGCTCAACGTAGTCTGCTGCCGGGCTGGCAAATTTTGGCATCATTCCCATGGTGTTTTACCTCACAACAAAATACTGTATACGCATACAGTATAATCATGCAGGGGAGCCATGGAAAAGCGCCGAGTTGTTCACTGGCGCTATGATTATGATCAGGCAGGAAAGAAAGTTTTATGAGAATGGCGTATTGGCATTCAGCACAGGGTAATACACGCGAGCCGAGGAGTTCCCCTGCCATGCGTTCCCCATATAGGACCCTATATCTGCCCGGCCGCCTTCAATGCGCGGAGCCCCGCCGGTGACTCGCAGCGCCATAATGCTGCGATACTCTGTTGTTGCCGAGCCGCGCAAAATGACAGGGTTGTTTGTCGTTCCTGTCTGGTTCACCTCAACATCACCCAGTCGAGGGTTAACACCGCTGGCGATCTCAAGACCGACTGCGATTATGTTGTCGAGCTGCACTCGTTTAACCGTGGCATTAGCCCCGAACAATAGCGCTGTTTTGGTGTGCGTCGGATCCCCTGCGGACGAGATGTAGATCTCCTCGATGTAGCAGCGACTCAAGATCCTGGCGACGAACGTTGCATCTGCATAGTTGCTGTTGAAATTAGCAATCGTGATTTTTCCAACGCGCAGACCGTCCATCGCAATATAGACCTCGTCGCTTTTGTTCGCATTTTGGAACACAGCAACGTCGCCGATAGAGCAATTTGTCTGAACGCCTGACGCCGACAGGGTATTACGCCCGTACGGCGATTTGCGTTGAAGCGTTGTGTTCCCGACATGGCAGCCATCAGATTTGTCATGCATCTGCACGCCGGAGAAATAATAGTCGGATTTAACGTCGCCAATACGGTTATTTTTTCCTGACATGTAAACTACCCACGCCCCGCCGGATGGCAGATGCGAGCGGCTTTCGTCAACAAAACTGCCCGCGTCTATGCTGTGGACGTAATTGCTCTCGCCATTCATGACGACCCCGCCGGCGCCGTGTTTCTGGCAGCGCGCATTACCGAAAATATTCCCAATCGCGTTGTTACCATCCTGGGCAAATGCAAGCAACGAACCACCGGGGGTATTATCGCCGTCCGGATGTCCCATTGGCAGGACACCCGCCTCTACAAATGTCACATCTCCAAAAACAGAGTTATTGGATTTGACGAGAACAGCATCACCGCCGGTGACGCCCCCAACAATAGCACCGCCGTAGTTATTATCGCCGAATATAGCAAGCGCGTTGTCCCTGCAATTAGTTGTAAAATTATCAAAATAAGAACTATTACCCAGCAAAACAACCGCGTCGCAGAAACCCGTAAAATGGCAACTGTGAACGCCGCCGTTATACGGACGCGCAAATACCGAATAAACCACATCCGTATATTTACTCGCCCTGGTAGCCGCGTTCCACGCAATTACGTTTCTGAACACCGTATTATACATTCCGAATGGGTCGTACCCTGCCGGATTGCCGGTATTGCTGGCATCGGTTAAAAATGCGTGTTGCATGTGGTCAATCAGCAACTCACAGCCCGCCATATCTACGACTATTTTTTTATCTGAATATTTTCGGTACACCGAGGACGCCAGTCGGTACTTTTTCACTGGGGAGCCTGGAGCGCTCGGAACCCCGCGGACGTTGGTATGCATAGCCATCGCCTTCATAAACGCGGCAGTGTCATCCGCCACTCCATCACCGACGGCACCGTGCGCATCAGGCGTGGTGAACCAGAACATTTTAGGCAGCGTATCAACATAATTAACCAGATAATCCAGCCGCTCTTTGACTGTGGTATCCCCGTACCCCACCAGAGCTGCCCCGTTTGGCCCTGCCAGTTCTGTCCGTAGCTGGTCGGGATCGTATTTAAGCACGTTAGGGAAATGGAATTGCTGCACACCAAACGCATCGTAAACGGCCATTGAATGGCCCTGAACGGTCACAAATTTGGCGATCTGACCACCGTAAACCGGGTATCCGCCGCTGTTGATGATGATCGGCTGTGCGATGGGCACATGCGTGCCGTCCTCGTTTTCGAGATAGACCTGGATCTGGTTTTCGGGGATTGTCGGGTCGGTGTCGATTTTACCGATGTAGATCCGGCCGTTCGCCGCGGCCTTGAACGAGCGCGCGAGCGTAAATAGTTGTGATGGCATCGAAACAACGACGTTCGGGATAATGGTGTCAGCCATTTATTTTTTCTCCAGGCGTGCGAAATCCCCACAAGGCGCGGCTTGCGGTAGTGTTGTGATTCGTTTGAGTACCATTTTGGTACTATTGTTGATCTATACAGTTCGCCATATCATGCCGATCCACCCACCGGTGAGGCACGACTATGGAAGAGTTAGAGACGCAGTTTCATTTACGGCTGCCGAAAGAAACCCACGGCAAAATCAAGCAGCGTGCCAAAATGAACGGCCGCTCGCTCAACGCAGAGATCACGCTGATAATCGAAGAAGCGCTGGCGCAGCCGCCGAAAATAATCGGCTTTCGCGACGACGCCGAACGCCTGGCGCACGAACAAGCCGAGCAGTTCAAAAAGGTTGTGGTCGAAACGTTGACCGCGATGTATTCTGACAAAAAATAAAATTTAAGGACTCTGGGATGAAGAAGCTCTTGGTTTTTCTGCCAATTTTACTTGTCGGCTGTGCAAAAGTTAGTGACTATCAAGCCAGTTGCGAACAGCGATACCCGAAGCTCACCGATATGGCGAACTGCCTTGATTCAAGTATAAAAAGCGATTCAAGAATGGTGTCTGAGCCAACCCCTAAGCTATACGTATTGGCAGCTAAAATGCTTGGTCAGGGGGTTGACCAAGGTCAAATCAGTGATGCGCAAGCAAGAGTACAGCTGCAAAGTCTTTATATTCAGATGCAGAATAGCGAACGTGCTCAGCAGATAGCTCAAAGTCAGGCATTTCAGCAGGCACTACTTAATTACCAGGCTGTAAATACCATGCAGGCCATCGAGCAGAAAGCCAGACAGCCTGCATATATTCCTCCAGTTCAGCTCCAAAATAACAGCGTAACTACCAATTGCCGAACCTATGGCAACCAAACAAACTGTCAGAGTTATTAGTCATCCCTGGCCGGTGGTTAATATTCCTTGCCGTCGGCCTCTCCTGAAAGCCAGCCGATAATACCAACTCTCGCGATCGCCAGCTTCTCCTCACGCGTCAGCGTTCGGTAGAACGATTTCCACGCGGGGGAATTGGCGATACGCGCTTCCATTTTGCGGTTGATTACCTGTTGCCCCTTCTCGGGTAGCTTGGCGCCCTTTGCATGTTTCACAACTGACCTGAACTCAGGAGATGCCAACAGACGATCTGCAGCAACGCTACGCGCCGGGCGAGCGGCCTCCTTGGCTGCCATGCCAGCTACGGCGCCGTAACTCAGCGTCGGACCGACAACAGGAATGTGGCCCAGCACTGTCGTTGCTAATGCGCCTTTGCCGTGGCGATAAATTTTGTCCAGCGTGCCACCTTCCGCATCGAATTGCTTGATGAAAGCGTTCAGGCGCCCAGTTTGGATACTGCTCTCTCGCGCCTGGCGTACTGCCTGCGAAACGGTGAAAAGATTCCGTAGTTGATTGGCAGTTCGCGCTCCGAGTTCGCGCTCCACCATCGGCAGAGTGCCGGAAGACTTCATCCCCTGATACCAGTCCACAAACCCTGGTAGATGGAACTCGTTCTCCTTGCGGCTACCCTGGCTGAAAGCATCGCGCAACGATGTGGCCACAACCTCCCGCCGGATCCGTGGCGAAGGTATGTCCTGCTGTAGCGCCCGAAATCCTTTCGCGTCACCCTTTGACAGATTTCGGATCGCCAACGCTGCTTTTGTGCCGATATCGCCGCGCAGATCTTTTCCGAGCAGCCCAGTTAGCGCGTCTTCCATCGTGGTGCGAACCCCGATCAGCCTCTTAGCAGCCAGCCATTTGTCACCCATGCCCGCAGCGACGACCGCCTGTTCCTGATCCGCTGTCAGGTTCGCGTAAAGCTGTTTCAGCGCCCCCGTCTCTTCGTCGCGGAATGGTCCCGAGTTCTTACCGATTGCCTGGCCGATCTGCTTGCGGATGTTGTCCAACCGCGCATAAGTCGGCGCAGTAGCTTCAGTGCCAACAGGAGCAACGGAGTTATAGACCCGCTTTTCCATCGTTGATAGGTGCTCAGCGCCGCCCAGCTCGTCCGCTTTGCCGTCCAGATAGCGAATAATATTATTAGCTTCGACGGTCTGCCCCTTGGGGATGGCTGCGGAGATCTGGTTATAGAGCTGGTCAGATTTGTTCTGAACAGTGGCAATGCCACGCTGGAACGAAGACAGAAACTTGTCATTCATCGCAGCTTTATCCGGCAGCGCGCCGGCGGCGTCCGTAAGATCGCTGGCCTGTTTCGCGATCTTGGTGAGCGCCTGGTTTTCCTGCGCCGCCAGCTGCGAACCAGGAACGGATTTCAGCGCCTGTTCGAAATCGCGATAGGCCTGATTACCGGATACATGCGACAGCAGCAAGTCGTCTTCGCGCAGCCCCAACTGCTTGGCGGCGTCGATAACATCTTGCCGCGGGGCGACATCGCGCGCAGCGTCTGCCATCCGCGGCGCAGTCTCTCTATCAGCAGCAGCGCCAACACGCGCGGCCACATCCTGCACACCTTGCTCGGGTGGCATTACGGATGCCTGCGCCCCTGGGGGAGCAGATACGGCCTGTTCTGGCGTTGCCGTGGCGGTTACCCCCGCAGCCCCTTCGCGCTGCGCAGCATTGCGAATTGCGCCCGCAGCACGCCCCCCGGCGGCCAGCAGACCACGCCCAATCACGCTGCCAGCCAGGCCGGTAGCAAGGTTGCCCGACAGGTCGTTATTCTGGGTGGACTGCGCAATCGCACCGGGTAGGTTTTCTGCCAGCATGTTCGCCGCTTGCGTTGCTACCCGTTCTGCACGTCCAGCGCCAGCCGTAGACGCCAGCGCCGCCGCAGTACGTTCAGCACCGAGGCCAGGGATAAGATACGGGCCGATCTCCGCCCCCAGCTGCGCATACGGGTCTGTCGGCCGCATGCTTTCCGGCAGTCGCAGCTGCATAACCTGGTCTTCTGCCGGTACGCCTGCGGCGCCGAGTGCAGTGTTAACCACCTGCCCGGGGATATTGGCGACGTTCACAGCGCTTTGCGCCAAGCCCCGCCCGGCCTGCTCAAGGTTCTCTGCAAAAGTCGGCTCTGGCGCCGCCTGTGCCCACGGTTGCGCCGCCTGCTGTGATAGCTGGGCCAGCTCACCTTCACCACCCGGCTGCGCAGCTGGCTGCGTCCACTGAGCGAAACGCGGGTCAGTGACGTAGTTAACCGTCTCTGCTGGAATTTGCGTTTTCTCACCACGCATAAATTTCTGCACATTGCCGGGGCCCCAGTTATAGGCGGCCAGAGCGTCAGTGACATTGCCGTGCGCGTCGAGCATTTGTTTCAGATACCGGCCGGCGGCCTCAACCTGCAGCGCCGGGTTGAGTTTTAGCTCCTCAGGATCGTACCCCATGCCGCGCGCCGTATCGGGCATCACCTGCCCTAAACCGATGGCGCCTTTCGGACTGATAGCTTTCGAGTTGCCGCTGCTCTCCTTGCTGATCACCGCACTGAGCAGGCCCGCAGGGAGCCCGAAACGCTGCTCAGCAACAGAAACAATATCGCCACCGGTTTGCGGTGGCGACTGTTCGGCCTGCGGCTGCTGGTATTTGGACCACGGTCCTTCCGAAGATGAAGTGTCCGCCGGCGAGCTTTGATATTTCTCCCAAGGGCCTGCCATTAGTTCTTTCTCCAGCTGTTAGGATTGCTCGGGTCGCCACCGATGAACGTATAGCCGCCCTCGGTATAACCGGCTTGCGGTGCCGTAGCACTACCGCCAGTTTGCCCTGCGTTGAACGTGTCGATTTTCTGCTGGTACGTGTCGACCATTGACTGCTGCTTCTGCAGATAGGCGGTCTGGCGCTGGAGCACCTTTTGCCAGTTATCGATCGCGCCGCGCGCCGCATTAGGCGACATGTTTTGATTGATGGCCAGAAATGCCCGGGCGGCCGCCTGGCCTTCGGAATCCGAAACCGGGCCGGTGCCTTTCATCCCGATAACCCCCATCAAACGCGCCTGGCCCTGCATCTGCTCAATTTTAGACCACGCGTCGGCCGATTCAGTGCCGGGGATCCGCGAGTTGACTGTGCCGCCAAATCCGAACACGCGATCAAACACCTCGGGAGGGATGCTCTTTACCTGGTTGACCGTGTCGTACATGCTGGCCACGTTGTTGGCATTGCTTTGGTGAGCGCCGACATAGTCCTGCATTTTCTGCACGGCCGCCTGCTGCGTAGCCTGTGACTTTGCGCTGTTCTCGCCTGCCTTCAAACTCAGTTCCAGTTGCTTGTTGGCATTATCAGCCTGGTTCTTCTGGGCGGTCAGGTTCAACTGCTGTTGGCCCTGATTTAATTGTCCTTGCTGATAGACTGCCTGCTGCTGCAGACGCTGCTGCCCCAGATTCAGGTTTGCCTGTGCGATCTGGCCAGTCTGCTGCAACTTGGCGTTGTTTGCCTGGAGGTCAAAATATTTGTCCGGGCCGAGCGAAGCGATCCCTAGATGGTCCACGAACTGGCCGAAGCCGGCCGGGTTTTGCTGGTACATCTGCGCCACATCGGAAGGATTTACGCCGACGCGCGTCAGATCACCGGCGTTTTTCTGCAGCCACTGCCCCATCGCTTCAGGGCTTTGCGATGCCAGCCGCGCTGACGCCGCCAGATTGCCGACGGTGTTACGCTGATCTTCATCGACGAAGCCCATACCGTTGCGCACAGACTCGAACTGTTCGGGGTATTTGGCGACCAGTCCGCGCATTGCACCACGATCGCCCGACGCATAGGCGTTGGCGTAATCCTGTTGGAAAGCCTTCTGGCGCTGTTGCAGGTCTGTCTGCTTCCAGGTGTTAGCCAAAGAGCCCGCGGCGCCCGCCAATTGCACGCCGAGATTGTTCTCCCCGGCTCGCTCGCGGTCGTTGTTGTCTCGGATCAGGCTCAGCGCGGTGTTTACATCGCTGGCCTGCGGTGCGTTCGCATTATTGGTGCCGATACCTGCCAGCAAGCCGCCGGCATTACCTTGTTGCCACGTTGCCATGATCGCCCCTTAAAACAGTGAACCCAATGCACCCAGACCGCCGCCGATCGCAGCGCCCCACGGGCCGCCGATCGCCATGCCCGCCGACGCGCCGGCAAGGCCGCCGCCGAGGGCGTTCTGGAAGCCTGACGGCCGATTAGCATTGGCAGCCGACAGCGCCGCTTGCTGCTGGAGCAGCTGCCCGGTGTTGTTTGCGTAGGATTGACCGGCATTGGCCTGCCCCTGCAGCGCACCCAGACCGATGTTGGCGAGGTTCTGGTAGTTGTTCATCTGCCCGGTGAGCCAGTTCTGCCCCAGCATAGGGGCGATCGTCGCCAAGCCGTTACTGGTTGCAGTCGAGCCCAATCCGCCGGTTGCTTCAGCGGACGCCAATTGCTGGTAGCGCGCCTGATTCGACAGGTCTTTGAACTGACCCGAATTGTAGTAATCGTTTAGCGCGGACTGCTGGCCACCGAGCGACGAGAGGTTTTGCAGTTGGCCGACATACTGCTGTGCTAGCGGCGTGAATGGCGCGAGGTTCTGCATGTTCGTTTGCCACTGCTCACGCTGCAGCGCAGTCGCTTCACGCATGGCATCAGCCTGCGCGCCGGCGCCGTTATCGCCACCGCCTTTGCGCATGCGATTCTCTTTCATACGTTTCGAGTTGCCGCAGCGATCATTTACCATCACATTAAACAGTTTCATTTTTGCATGTCCTCATACTGCGAACGAGTGAGCTGATACAGCGTTATGCCAACTGGTTTTCCATCGCTGAGATAAGCATCCTTCAGGTGCCCCACGCGTGTTGCGCCCAGGAGACGGATGATCGCTCGACCGTATTTTGTTGAATCTGGCACCATGGTGATGCTGTTCGTGAATGGCGAATTTGCCAGGAGCCAGCGGCAGAAAAGCAGGTGGCCGTCCAGCGCATATTTTCCGCGAAAACCTGGGTCGTAAATGGCGTGGCACTCGACAACGCTTTGCCAGAACGTACGCACTTCGTGCACACCGACCAACATCACCCCTTCATAGATGCCGAGGTAGACCGCATCAGGCTTGATGAAGTAGTGATCGCCGTCGTCGACGATGTTGCCGGTGTTGGCCTGGTCGTTCAGAAACGCCTGCAACCGCACCGGGTTATCGATTAATTTAATTTCCATCAGTTAATCATCCCGTGAGTGCGCGCCATGTCCTCCAGCGCTTTGATCCGCTGACACGCAGCTTTAAGCGCGTCGGCCAAGGCCTGAACTTCTGCTTGCGAATAGGTGGTTCCGACGGTAAACGCCTGGTCAGCGTTAAACGCCCCTTTGTACGCCGTACCGGTTGCGGCGGTCCAGCCGGTTTGGCGCGCGCCGAGCACTGACAAGCCCGCCACTTTGTACGAACCGCTGGCGTTAACGCTGCCGCCTACCTGCAATTTATCCGTTGTAGGCGTAGGGACGTTGCCCACAAGGAACGAGCCGCCAGTAGCTTGCACTGATTGGCTCGTTGAAACCGCTTTTGATATTGAGTTGGTTTTCAGGGTATCGATGTCGTCTTCAGCAGCTGTGAGCCGTGTGCCTTGGGCTGCTACTTCGTCCAACAAATAATCGACATCTCCCTCCAGGGTTGTAATCCTTCCCTCATGGTTCACCAATGCAGCTTCCGCAGCGGTGATGCGGGTTTCGTGGTTTACCAGCGTGGCTTCCGCCGCTTTAATGCGAATTTCGTGGTCCACGAGCTTTACTTCGGCCGCAGTGATACGCGTCTCGTGATTAGCCAGGACCAGATCTTGCTCATCGTTTTTCTGCTGTGCGTCATACGCGCCTTGGCCCGCTTCGTTCGCTTTACCGGCGACCTTGCCCAAATCGGTACCTTGCTGAACGACATACAGCCGATAAGGCTGTGAAAAGATGGGCGGTAGCAGCGTTGAATCGATGCGTGTCATCTGCACCGTGACGGGTTTTGCGAGATTGTCGTCAGCCACTATTCAATCCTCACCGAGCAATCGCTCAGAGTTACCGGTGAGCGGGTTATCACGCGCACTTTAAAGCCGATGTTTTTTCGCACCCGCCCCATTCGACGCCACAGCACGCGTTTGTCGTAGGCAAACGGCGCATTGGCGCCGATCATCTGCTCCCGGCCGTAGTTCGAGCCGTCGGCAGTCGAGGAGATAAACAGCCGTTCCGCGTACTGCGAAACCCCTGTCGCCGCTTCGAGCTCGAAGTCGTACACGCGGGCGTTGTTGGCTTTGAACATGGGGGTGAACAGTAGGTGTTCGGTCTGTTTGCCGTACTGCGCCGAGGAATCGAACTGCAGAGCGCCGACAACCGGCTCCAGCTTATCGCCGGCGGTGATCTGGTTGCCCTCAAACACGTAGTCGATCGCGCGATGCACATCGTCGAAAAGCCCCGTTTTGAGAATGCACCACTGCGCGCCGTTCTGACTGGCGGCCGCGTCGTAGCAAAGCACGTGCCGTGGTAGATGGACGATAAGCAGTTCGTGACCGTCAAAGCGAACAGTCTCGAGCACGCTGGTTGCCAGTTCTTCAGCCGTATAGCCGCGCAGTACTTTCTCCACCGTGGCTGTCGCAATCGTCGAAGGCTGCCCGCTGTTGATAAGATAAATCGACGGTGCCCCCGTTGACTGGTGGCTGATAAACGCGAAAGAATCCGCAAATTCGGTCTTGCAGTGCGTGCCGGCGATCCCTTTCTGCACCATCAGCGACGGCTGCGCGACGTAGATCGCTGACGCGGTGTCAGTGGCGCCTGTCAGCGAGAAATATTCAATTGTGCTGCTGCCGAACATCACGACGAAATCGCGCCATATGCCGCAGCCGAGAATGCCGTCAGGCTGACTCTCGGCGCTGTAGAACGGACGGAACCGGTCTGGGTGCGATTCGTCCTCAAGATCGGTAACGCCGAATGTTTGCGTCCCGTCTTTCACCCAGACATAACGCCCGCGAGCACGGCAAATGTCGCGAACAAGGCCTATGTCATATTGCGCGTAAGTTACATCGCCGATTTGTTCAGGCCAATTTTGCAGGGTCTTGTTCGTCCCGTCATAACGATACAGCGTCAACGCCCCGTTGGCGGCAACCGCCTGGCTGGTCGCGCTGTGAGCCATGCTGACGCGAGTATTCCCATCTACATCACCGCGCTCACCGGCGGCTTTATACAGCTTGCCGCCCGCAACGCGATACACTACATTCTCAGCCTTATTGAACTGCACACCGCGAGAAGTACCTGCCGCGTCTGCTTTTTTCGCCACGCCGGGGAACGAGCGAAGATAGCCGGCGGCGTTCAGCACTTCTTTCGGCGTCGCCAGCATATTGACTGGCAGCAGGTCGACATAGTCCGCATTGCGGAAGTCTTTACCGAGACCTTTAGCCAGTGGAAGAGTCGGCATCGTCGTCTCCTTTGCGATGAAAATAGTGGTGGCCGTTGTAGGTCGGGATCCGGTTACCGGAGCCGATAGGCATCCGGTTCGGATAGCCAGCTTCGCGATAGACTTTTTTCGCGCGCTTCAGCGCAGAGGACTTGACCAGTAGCTCTTTGCCATAGCGTGCGGTGGTCACTACTTTTGCCAGGGGCTCGATCTCGTAATCGGGCGCGATGCGCAGCGCCAGGTTGTGATACACCGCGCTGAGATGCGCCGTTTTCAGTCCGTGGTCATCGCCATCCATCGCCGGCTCGCCATCAGCAGCAAACTGATATCCGATATCGATACCCACCGCCGGATCCTCGCGCCACTCCGCCATCATCATTTCGAGGTCATTCACGCCATCTTCAACAGATTGCGGTTCGACATCGGTCAGGGTGGCGTTGGAGGCGATGCCGATTTTTCGCAGCGCGGCGAGCACCAGATCGCCTTTTGTGGTCAGGTTCATGGTCACCGCCTACCAGTGGTTAAACGAATTCGTCTGCGTTTTCAGACGGGGTTTTGCCTTTGCGCTGCTTCTTAACCGGCTCTGGCTCTGGCTCTGGCTCTGGCTCTGGCTCTGGCTCTGGCTCTGGCTCTGGCTCTGGCTCAAACAGTTTTGACGGGTGATCCAGCCAGCCTTCAGCCAAGCGGGCTTCCAGTTCGTCGGCCTCGATCACTTTTACGTGGGCTTTCAGCCCCCACACCAGCGTGTCGCCGCCGCGTTTGTAAATCATCTGGGACATGGTCAATCCTCAACAAAGAAAAAGGGGCCGAAGCCCCTTTTCAGTTGGTTAAGCGGTCTGGTTGGCCAGGCCGACGCCGATCGCTTCAGGGCGGACCGCACACGCGGAGTACCACAATGCGATACGGCACTTGCCGGTCAGGGTTGAGATATCGCCCTGCGTCGCGAAGATGCCGTTCAGACCGACGCCAGGGATGGCGAACGACTGGGTTTTCATGCCTGCGAACAGCTCATGATTCGCCGGGATCGGCTGCGATACCAGGCGAATGGAATCATCTGCCCAGAACACATTCGTTTCCGCGGTTTTCACGTTCAGGATATTCACCGCCATCGTGTCCGCCAAAGAGGTATTGACGTTAGCGTAGGCACGCTCAGCAGCCGTCAACGACGTGTCGTCCAATGCCACTGGCTTCGGTGCGATCGTCACGTTGGCGCCACTCACCGCAACAACGGTGAAGGTTGCGTCGTGAGTCAGCACGTTTTTAGCCATCTGCGACAGGTATTTCACCCCCGCGAATGAAATCTTGTCGCCACGCTTCAGGCCAGTACCGGCGGACAATTTCACAACGGCAATACGGTTATCGACGTTCTCCTTGTTGCCGTCGGCATCAAGGTGCCACGCTTCCGGCTTGAACTTCTGCGCACCGGAAACTGTCAGGCCAGTGGCAGCAGAAGCAGCCAAGGTTGGCATTTTTGGGGAGCGCAGCACATCGTCGAAGCCTGCCACTTGGCGCTGAATAGTGCCGTTTTTGTAGGCGTCTTCAGGGATGCGGCCGAACATGTCGCGGTTAATCAGATCGTGACCTGCGTTTTTATAGTCCTTGCTGTTGAAGAAGTAGGACAAGCCCGCGTCGCGATTCAGCTCGCGTGCAAACATGAACTCTTCAGCATCGGCCACAAAGTCCCAACCACTGCCGGCGGCAGTGCCGATCGGCTGCGGGCTGGTAACCACCAAAGAGCCCATATCAACCGCCTGCTGTGCAATTGCCTTCTCGACGTTATTCGCCAGTTTTTTAGCCGATGCGTTGATGCGGTGACGATAGGAGCGCTCATCGCGCAAATCGTCAGCACGCAGCTGGAAGAAGTCGTTGTCCGGCGCGCCCATGTTGCACTTCACGGACAGCTCCAGAACATCGGTTGCTTTGCCAGTCAAATCCCAGCCCTCCTGGGTTGGGGCTTCTTGCTCTACCGGCAGCCAGAACGTGTTGCCGGAACGCTGCATCGGCGGCGCCGGAGGGGTATATTCTTTAGTTTTCTGCGCCATCGGCGTCAGGTTTTGCACGGTTTTGATTACTTCGTCCACCGCGTAGGTGACCATTTGGCCTTCGTTCAATGACATTATTGGATTCCTTCAAGTTGCTGTTTCAGCTTGCGATAAGTGTCCACGTCGCCTTTGCTGGCGGCGGCGTCGATCTGTTTTTGCAACGCAGCGCGATTCGCGGCGGCGGCCTGTCCATGCACAGGCTCGTCAACCGCCGGGGCGCCGGAGATTTGCTTACCGCGTGGTTTGAGAGTTAAACGGTCTGACAGGCGAGTCAGCTCGATGATGGCCTGCGTTTGCGGCAGGCTCAGGATGTCGCGCGCCTTCTCTGGGTTTGCGCCCAGGTGGTAGAAAATCGCTGCGGATTTTTCGGGGAACAACGCCATGATCTCCGCATCGATGCCCGGAGCGAGCATCGAGCGGAAAGCGTCCTCTTTCGCCTGATAATCCGGCAGGTTGAGTTTTTCGGCCGCGTCGTAGTGTTTACGGGCTGCATCCACGTAAACGGCTGACTGCTGCGTGAACGCCTGAGTTTTCTTGCCCTGTTCCGCTACGGCATTACTGCGAGCATCCTGCGCTTTCATCAGCCACTCGGTATTAGCGGCGTTGAAAGCAGCCAGCGCTCGGCTCTGGTCGTAGTCGTACTTGGCAAGGCCGTCGTCGGACAGATATTGGTTGATATCCGGCTGCGCCGGCAGCTCAGGCGCGACGCGCAGGTTATCCGGCAGTTCGCCACGGCTCACCGCCTCCATCTGCTGCTCAAGCTCGCGCTGACGCTTGCGCTCGATGCGTTTGGCGGCGAAATGGGCGTTTGTCGCCGGATCCTGCTTAGGTTTGGTCTCATCGTCGTTCAGGACAATATCGAAACCGCTCTCCTGGCCTTCGCTGCCGTTGGCATTATCGATCAGCTGGCCTTCAACAGGTGCCGCCTGCTGAGTGCTGGACAGGGTTTGGCCTTCAGTTGCCTGAATTTCGGTGGTATCGGTCATGATTTAATCTCTCGCTATTGAGGAATCTCGGCTGCTCCGCCGGAGGGTTGATTTACTTGCCGCAATAGATTGGTTAAATCCATGCGGCGGGAATGGAGTTGGCCTTGCCCTTTGAGGACAAGCTCAGCGTCAGCGCGGGCACTGTCGCCCTGCTTCGTCTGGAAGTCGCCGAGCAGTTTCAGCGCGGCGATCACATCGTTTTTCTTGGTGCTGTCGGCGGAAGCCAAAATCTCAACCACACGCGCAGCAGAGACCTGCGCATCGGTCTGCGCTTTGAACGCCTCGACCTGGATTTTCGCCTGGTCGTTCTGCGCTCTCTGCAGATCTGCCTGCCCCTGCAACAACACACCCTGCGCCTGAACCATTGCGGCATCCGGCTGGCCCTGTTGCTGTTGAGCCTGCATCACTGCCTGCTGTTCTTCTTCCGTCTCTGGCTGTTTCAGTCCCATCAGCACCAGCTGCTTATTGGCATACTCGCGCATGATCTCTACGCCTTTGCCATCCAGCAGCGTGAAGTACTGCAGGAGCAGCATCTGGAACTCAGGCGAGCCCTGCGGCACTTTGCCGAGCAGGTCGAGGATCTCAGCCCGGTTCTGCGATTTCATGCTCTGGAACGACGGCCCGGTGTCGGTGTAGGTTTCATACCTGCCGCGAATGTCGTTCAGCGTGACCACATCACCGGTCTGGTAGTCCACAACCTGTGTCAGCAGCTGCACGTCCTTTTCGCTGCCGTCAGGGAGCGTCATCAGCACCGTGCGCGGCACGTCGTAGAGGTCATTGACCATCGCGGCGTAAACCTCACCGTCGCGACGCATTGCCGTTGCGAGGTTGTCCTGGAACACATACGTTTCCAGATCGGCGCGCATGTTCAACTGGTTGACCGTGTCAAAGGCCACGTTACCGCCGGCAGCCTCAGTGTCGACGCCGAGCGTCGCGACCTCTTTCACGGCGTTGGTCGCTGCTTCGAGCATGTACGCGTTAGCCTGCGGCACCTCCGGGTTGTCCATATAGCCGAGAGGCTGCGGCGGGATATCGCCGCCGTTCTCATCGGTGCGGTTCAGCAGGTAGTAAGGGAAATCATCCTGCCCGCTGTACATGTACTCGTACCCGGCGATCTGCTCCGGCCAGAAGAATGGCTTTTTCTTCGGTGTCCGCGCGACAATGTCGGCGTTGAACGACATGATCATGTTGCGCAGCCGCTGGCCGTCTTTTGTCAGCCGGACGACGCCCTCGTAGACCTCTTTGTCGCCAGCAAACCCCCACTCCCCGTAAACAGGGATGATCGGCAGATGTTCACCGGCGATCAGCTCGCGGTCTTTCAAAATGCACGAGGAAGTGATCACGGTTTTGTATACGCGGCGACGCTTCACTTTGCGTTCTGCAATTTTCCGCAGGCCGCGCTCGGCGAGGTCGTCAATCACATTCGCGATGTCGCGCTTGAAGTAACTCACCGGCTCGCCTGTCAGCGGATCCTGATAGATGAACGCGACTTCCTTCTTTTCCTCAACCTCGTAATACTCGCCTACGTAAACCACATCCTTGGTCAGCCACGGGAAAAGCCACGTCTGGTCAGGATTCTGGAAGTCGGGAATATCATCGGGGTCGAAACCGTTCTCCTCGGCGTAACTCTCCCAGCCGTCCATGCTCATGGCGTTGATAACCGTCACGTGCTTGGCGTCGCTCTTATCCATCTGCTTGGCGTTGCTGTCCCAGATGACGTGCGAGGACGCCTCGTGAATTGGCAGCCGGCGGATAATTTGGTTATTGCTGGTCGGGTCCTGGTCTTCGTAATCGGTGACTAGGCGCCAGGCGCCGACGCCCGCCTCGATCTGTTCGCGCACGGCCACGTTAACGGCAATCTTTGCCGTGTTGTGGCGCATGTCGGTGCGGTACATGCCCATCAGCACGTCGGCCGCGTTCGGGTCGGCGTTGTCTTTCGGACGGTAAAGCACATCGATCGGGTTCTGGCGCATTTCTGCAACCAACTTGCGCACTACCGGGCGGACAACGTCGAATTGCCCGCGGTACTGCAGCGTTGTGTATTGGCTCAGCCAGTCATCCCACTGCGACACTCGCGAAAAATACAGGTCGTTGGTCGCTTCGGTTCTGGCTTCGTCGCTTGACATCCAATCCCGATCGAAAATCGTCAGGATGGTTTGCAGCCTGTCCTGCTGCTTGTCGTTGTCAGCCATCATCTACCTCGTGGGACGTTGGATCGGCCGAATTGGCGCTGGGATTTTTTTCTCTTTGGGTGTTCTGATATCACGCATCATCCGCGCGAATCGGCGCATCATGTAGGCGTAGCGCACAGCGTCAATGACGTCGTCGTTTGTCTTCGATATCTTGCCGTTCTCGTCCCTGTGATAGAGCCGGAATTCTTCGAAGAAAGGCTCGCAGGTGTTGAACACCCGGAAGCGGCCTTCCAGCATGAGATCTCGAAGTTCAGTAAGGCCAGATTCGACAGAGTTGCCACCCTCAGCGAAGGTTGCGTGTTCCTTCAGCATAAGGAAGCCTGCGTCGGCATACTGCGTTTTAAGCTGTGCCCCGCCGCCTTTTTCGTGCTGATGTCCGTCATGGGGCCACGCCACAGGAATGCGTGCTGACCACGATTTAACGGCGCTCCAGGCTTCCGTCGCCGTCTTCTCGCTCTTCTTCCACACGCGAGCGAGATAGAAAACATCTTCGTCTTTATCCCACCAGAGCTGTATATGCGCCTGCGGGTGGTCCCAGCCAAAGTCCTGCCCGTTGATAACGTAGAAATGCCCTGGGCATTCGAACGGCTGGCACTTGATGGTTTCCTCGGGGATCTGGAAGATTCGCCCGCTGCCCATCGTCGGAATACCCTTGGCACGCGCTTCACGCTCGTGCTCCGGGTACGATTCGATGATCCGGTCGCGCTCAGCGTCGGAGTAGTGCTCGGCGTCGTGAATGGTCATTGTGACCACTTTCTGCGCCTTGCTCGGGTTCTTGATGAATTTCTCAACAACCTGCGACATGCCCATCAGCGGGGTGAATGTCAGCAGCGAGAACTGTCCGTATTTGTTGGTACGGGTCAGGCCTTCGGAGTAAATCGCATACGGCGGCTCTTCATCGAACCAGACGCCGTGCACCGTGTCACCCTGCCAACGCTGGCGCCCTTGGGAGTACGGTTTGAAGTAGCAGATTGACATGCCGTCTTCTACGCCGTTCGGCGCGTGGTGGCGCACCAGCAGGTGATCGACAAGGTTCGGGTAGAACGGCGATTTCTTCCAGCTGATGATGTCTTCTTTCGGGATCAGACCGTAGCCTGGCTCGTCGTTCTCTTCAATGCGCCCGCAGAGGATGCGCTGGGTAGTTTTGGTGACGGTTTCGTTGGTCTCGCCACCTACCCAGAACACCACCGGCTCGTTGAACCGGCGACCTTGCCAACTGCCATCGTAAGCACCGTCAGCGGGATAACCTTCAGTGCCTGGATAGCGCCCGGTGAGGTGAAACGACACCTCAGCACCGCCGGTGAAGGACTTGCCCAACTGGTTGCCGGCCATGAAACAGCGCTCGGTGTAGTCGCCGCCAGCGTCCAGAAACTCGCGCTGCTTAGCGTACGGCCTGTACTCGTAGAGCAGATGGGTGCGGCGATACTCGTCTTCCTCTTCCAACAATGCGAGCAGTTCGGCCTGCTCCTCGTCGGTCAGGTCGTCGATGTCAATCGCTGCGTCTACCACGGCTTAGCAACTCCTTAATGCGCGACTGGCGCACCTCGCGATTAGCCGGCGGGGTAACGTCTTCAGTCTCGATCTTGTCTTTGAAGGCCTGCACGCTGATGTGTTTGCCAATCAGCTCAAGGTTACGCACCTTGTCAGGCCATTTGATTTTCTTCAGGAAACCGACCATTTCACGTTCTTCGCCGCGGCCCTCGAACATTTCGGCCAGATCAAAGCCGCTGAGGTAGCGGCGCCAGGCGGCCGGCCAGTCCACGATAGGCTTGATGCTGCCGTCGTTGTTGAAGATGTCCGCCGCGTCCATCTGGTCGATCTCCACCAGGCGCAGCAGCACGTAATTGGCATCGATGCCCAGCTGCGAAATGCGTTCGCGCTTCAGCTCGTCGATGCGTGCGAGGACTTCTGGCTCTTTCAGCAGGCGCGGGCCGATGTTGCAGGCCGAACGGGCGCTATACCCTGCCCGCTCAGCCGCCGGTGCTGCCTTCAGATCGATGATGTATTCGCGGCAAAAAAGCTCTTTTTTGTCCTTGAGTTTTCCTGCCATGTGCCACCTATGCGTTTTTGAACAGATCCAGTGCTTCTTCCACAGTGCGGATCGCTTTATCCACCCGAGAAACCGACGCACCTTCGTTATATGCGCGGTTGTAGCCATCTTTAAACAGCTCATATTTCAACTTGTCACCGCTGATAAAGGTGATCGCCTTTTCGGCTGCCGCGGTGTCATTTTCAACCATGCGGAAAATTTCCAGGTTCATCGCCTGCAGTTCAGTCATTTCGATAATCGCCATGTGCGGGGAGTCTCCTGCGGTACGACTTAATCCATGTCAGTTGGCATCCCTGATTGATGTTTGCGGCCGTCGTGGCCGCGCCAGTGTCATTATCGAAGCCCCTACGCGAAGGGCTTCTGTAATGCGCGTTAGGCGTCATGCAACTGCTGTTTGAGCAGATAACCTTCCAGTTGCCAGATTTTATTTCGTGCGTTCTCTCGGGCGATCTTGCGGCCGATCTCCGGGTCGAAGTTCTCCGGGGAGGCGCAGGCAGATTCACCGGTTACGGTGAAGCCGTTGGCCAGCTCCAGCACGCAAAACGTCAGCAAGCAGAGGGATTTGGGCACCGGGATCGGGCTGTAACGCTCTGCCTTCTTGGCGTAGCCGCCCTGCACACCGTCTGCGGCGGTGAAGTAATGTTCACCGACGATGATGCTCTCGATTCGTGCGGGGGTGACGCGCGGCGCGGTTTTACCCGCGGCCTGAATTGCTTGTTCAATGGCCTGTTCGGTCATGGGTTAGTCCTCGTAGGGGTTAGGCACACGTTGCGGATGTAGTCCTGCAGGCCAGCTATTTGGCTGCGGGCAGTTTCGATTCGCTCTCGGAGACGGAAATAATCCCGCTCAGCGGCGTCAGTAAGTCGGGGGCCGGTTGCATTAGCCACGCCGGCGGCGCCGGTGGTTGGGCACGTGGCGGCGAGCTGCAGCCGGAGATTGCCAGCGTCAACAGCGCGCTGCAGAACATAGATTTGATTCTTGGCATCGTTCAGTTCCTGGGTGCGGTGTTCGTCGATGGCAGCCACCGCGCGCTGTGTGCCGTTCTGCCAGTCGAGCTGGCCAGACAGCTGGCTGTTGGCCGTTTGCAATTTGTCGCGTTCGTGGCGCAGCGCCTGATTGCTATATGCGAAATACGCCAGCAGGCCGAGCACCACGGCCACGATAGCGGCCTGCCAATGCGGTAGCGGCCATTTCATGCGAGCACCGCAATAGCGCGGTTGTAGCGCGCTGTGCGCTGGTCGAGAGCATGCAGCGCCGGGTTAATGCGCCGGGTGGCTTCACGGACATCGGCCGCCACCTGGTTGATGTTGCGCGTTTGCCAGTACCAGCCCGCCGAACGCGCGGCGTTCACATCGACCATTAGCAGATCGGGATTGGCGACCAAGTCGAGGCCCAGCGCTTTGCCGCAAGCTTTGTGGTTGTCCAGAAAGGTGATCTGGATCAGGCCGTGGCCGCGGAACTTCCAGCCGTCGCCCGGCAGCTTGTTGCCGTAGCGCCCCTGGTAAACCAGATTGGCGATAGCCTCCTGCCGCGCCGGGTGCTCTGCTGTGCGGCCGAGCATCGCGGCCTGGTCACGGCTGATGCGGATGCCGAACGTTGTCAGTAGCGCCGCGGGCGTGTAGTTGAACGACTCGGCCAGACGGGTGAAGCCCTGCGACTCGTGACCGGTCTGGGCGATGAACATCGCCTGCTGCACCGGTGTGGTGACGCCGAACTCAGCCATAGCAGCGGTGATCGGCTTGAACCAGCGCGCGGCCAGTTCGGCGCTGATGCCAGCCGCCTGTTGGAATTGGTCTTGTGTCATGTTGGTTACGCCTGCGGTTTGTTGTTATCGCCGATGCCGAAGCGGTTGCCGAAGAAGCGCAGAACGAAGACGCGGAACTGCTCAACGCCGATGAAACCGATCGCACCGCCCACCGCCGGGGAGAGCGATTTGGGCAGATCGAAATACTCCAGCGCGGAAACCGCTGTAAGCGTCAGCGCGCCGCACAGCAGCCCTTCTAACGCCGTTTTCTTCCAGCCGCCGCCGGTGTACGCCATGCGCAGCACTGCGGTGATAACTGCCAGTAGCACGCCTCCGATCGGCGTTTCTCCGCGCCACCATGACTGCAGCAACGCTATCCAGTCCGGCCAGTCATGTGGATTGTTGGTCATTTTCATACCCCTCCCCCTGCCAGCGTTGGGCCAGCTCGGCGGATGCCAGAAACGAAAAAGCCCCGGCGTGTAGCCAGGGCTGTGAATGGGTTGGCGGCAAGTAACGGAATCGAACCGTCAAGCGTGAGCCCCAATTTGCACACGCCACGCCTTGTGAACCTGCCAATATTTTCAATGCCGAGCACCATCCACCAAGGCACCGACACCAACCCCTACGTTGCTTCGGGACACGAAGTTAATCGGATGGCGCTCGGCATTGAAAATTATCGATTTCGGGGTCTATTTAACATAATGAACCTTACGCGCACCGCCGTAACAGCACTCACCGCGCGATCGTGGCGAGCTGCGCGTTTTGTGCAATCTTCTGGGCAATACGGCGGAAAACGGACTGCATAAACCGTGCATAAAACAGGGTGCATTTTGCATAGCCGATTTTATGGCTGAAACGGCTATTTTGAGAGGTTTTCTGGTTTTGGGCGCCAGAAACGACAAGGCCCCGCCGAAGCGAGGCCGTGTTTCACGAGGTCGGTGTGCATATACAACTCTTGCACGTTATCTGTATAGCATAGGATTCTGGGCGCCCGCAAGTATTTTTGTTTCGACCACTTCAGGATCCATATCCAGCGGCAGGTCGAGCATCGCCAGGCACCCTTCGACAAAGTCCTCGGCGGCCTGCAGGCGCTGCCGCACGAACAACCGAGATGCGCCGGTAGCATCGGCTATGTCGCGCTGCGGCATGCGGGCTATGTAGCGCAGGCCGAGCATCAAAATCTCATCCTCCTGGCGCACGGTCTTCAACTTGGCGATGCAGCCGTCGATCATCAGTCCGTCGTCATCGCTGCACGATTTGCCGCCCCCTGCCATCGGCAGGCGCGCTGGCGTGACGGACATAGCCGGCCAGTCCACCGACGTGCATTTTTCCTCGCTGATTGCCCAGCGGCCCCACCGCTCTAAAACTTCTTGCATATTTCTGCGCATTCGTTGTGACCTCATCAAACTTAATCTTTTTTGTAACTTCGCCCGCCGCGCTGTGCCGGTTGTTGTGGCAATGCGCCGCGAACCGCTATTTGTTCGTTGTAACTTGCGAAAAATTACAAATTCTTCCCTGCTACCACCTGCTACCGCCGCTACCGCTCTTTTTGATCCTTATCCTGAAAACGCCTTATATATATAAATGGGGTTTCTAGTAGAAAGGTGGTAGCGGTGGTAGCGGTGGTAGCGTTCTTTTAAAAACATAATGTTACGTGTGCTACCACCTACAAAATCAGGCGGTAGCAGGTGGTTCCACCCTCACCCATAGCTTGCAGTTTTTGCCTTCCACTCGCCGTACCGCACGTTTGTATCCGCAATTTTGCAAAACATTACTTATTCGCATTTCTTCGCGTTTCCCAATGCTGCGCGGGTCTAGTCCGATGGCGTCCCGCAAAACGTCAGCAGCGCGTAAAAATTCGCGTGTTCGCGGGACTTCGTCGGTCAGGCTGTCGGGATCATCGAGCCAGTTCTCGACGATTTCTAGCCACGCGTCCTTAATCGTGTGCTGCTCGTGTTCACCCGCCGCCAGCACCTCGGCGTCGTGGAACTGGACGCCACCAAGGCGTTTAAACGTCTCCCGCGCCTCCGCCCACAGCTGCAGGACGTCGGTTTTAAGCTGCTCGACCAGCACCCTACCGACGCGCAGCGGCAGCCACCGGCGGTTCCCGGTATCGTCCGCGAGGAACTCGTCCTGGTTGGTGGTGCCGATGAACACCAGCCGGCGCGGGAACTGGGTTGCGAACTCCCGGTATTTGGGGATCCAGTTCTCGTGTGTGCGGGTGATAAAGGCCTTGATGGACTCCAGCTCTTTGGTGTGCAGGCCGCGCAGTTCGCCAATCTCCGCCACCAGGCGCCCGCGCATCTTGCGCGCCAGGTCGTCGTCTTTCTCGGCGAACGATATTTCAGTGAAGAACGACGGATCCGGCGACAGCGCCGCCACGCCGGTGGACTTCCCGCAGCCCTGTGGACCGACGAGGATCGGCACCATGTCCGCCTTGCAGCCGGGCGCCAGTACACGACCGGCGAGCGCCGTCCACGTATAGAGCGACACCGCGCGGCAGTATGCCGAGGGCTCAACGCCGAAATAGTGCTGGAAGAAATTGTCGATGCGCGGCACGCCGTCCCATTTGAGCGACTCGAGCCAGGTCATGGCGCTGTCGAACGGCTGTTCGTCGGCCGCCAGCATAACAACGTCGCGGATCAGTTCCTTGCCTACCGCCTCGAAGCTGCGGCGCTCCAGGGTGATGCGCAGGCGCGAATAGTCGGCGTCGGCGAATGGCTGCCACTGGTCGCTGTTCTCGGGCGCGAACATGATTTCGTCGCGGAACTGGTCAAAGCGGATCTGCACGCCGCAGAAGTCAGGGCGCATCACCGCCTTGGCAGCGTTGTCGATGGTGGCCTTGATCTGCCCCGTCTTCTCGTTGCGGATGAACGCCGGCAGCGGCGGCTTTTCCGTCGGCGCAACGGGTATCACGTCGAAATCGTTGTCGCGGATGCCGATCGCGTTGAGGAAGTCACCGTCGTTGCGGTGCGCGCAGCTGGCGTGCAGGCAGCGGAAATGCCCCTGCTCAAAACCGCCGGTGCCCGCAGGGAAATACGCGGTTGCGGTGTTGTCGGCGCTCTCGGTGCTGTGGCCGTCCTCGAACGGGCAGCGGATATAACGCTCACCACCAGCGCCCCAGTCGAGTGTCCAGTCGTTAGCGTCGAGGTAGTCGGCCGTCTCGTCCGTGGCGCCAGCGTCGCGCGCGCTGCGGTCGCGCAGCCGCCCTTCCTTCTCGACAACGGTCTCGCCAACGCCGAACACGGTCTCCAGCATGCACCACACGGCCTCGAAGTCTTCGGCGCCCAGCACGGGGATCTCATCTGGCAGGTCGCCGTCCCACTCATAGCGGGCGCCGCTCGGGTGCGTGCCCAGCGCAACGAACTGCTGACCGGTGGCCAGGAACTCGATGTTGCCGGCTTCGGTGCGCAGGATGCGTTTCGACATCTGGCCTTCGAGCTGGAACGCCAGCAGGAATTTCGGGCTGTTGGCGCGCATGCGTTTGGGCAGCGGGCCGATCATGCTGGTCACCGCGTTGAGGACAGCCTCAGCGACAACCGGGTCGGCCACGTCCACATCCAGCGCGCGGACGGTACGCGTCTGCAGCAGGATGCCGTAATCAGGTTGCTTCGCCCAGCGGCCGACGTCGTCATCGGTGCTGGTGCGCGCGGTCCAGTCCTTCAGGCCGGCAACCATACCCTGCCCGTTGTAATGGCTCGGCGTTTTGCCGGTGGTCTTGAGCTTGCTGGTCGGCGAGATCGGCGCATCAGGGCGCGACACAACCGGCAGCAGATCGGGGGTCAGCCCCAGCACGAACGAAAAGTGGAACCAATCATCCGGCGCGGCGCCCCATATTTGTTGTTTTGGCATGGGTTACGCCTTGTTTGCAATCGACTGGGCTTCAACTTTTTCGTGCAAATCACGTAGGGCCTGGGCGACAGATACGCGCGGGTCGGCCAGCTTGCCAGTCAAAATGCGACTGATGGACGCTTGGCTAATACCTGTTTCGCGGCGGATGTCGATCTGCGTCATCCCTGAAGCAATCAGGGACTTCACGATCTCTTTTGATGTTAGTTGCTGCATGGTGATGTCCTCACTGCATATGAATTCAGTTATGGATTTAACTCTAATTCAGTTTTGAATTCAATGCCAGTGTAGAATATTCAATATAGAATAAATCGCCTTAACTTAAACAACTGAAAAGGTATAGGCATGCACCACACAACAGATCGGATCATTGCGAACATCAACCACCTGATGCAAAAGCACAGTGTCGCCACCGTAGCAGACCTGGCTAAGCTGATCCGAGTTCCGCAGCCAACGTTCCATCGTCTTATGGCTGGCGAAAACCAGGATCCGAAATACACGCTGCTAAAACGCGTGGCCGACTACTTCAAAATCACCGTCTCCGACCTCGTGGAGAAAGATCTGCGCAACGTGCCAGCAGGCAATGTCACAGGGGAAGCAGAAGAAGTATCCTTTACTCGAGTCCCTGTTATGGGCAGTGCTCAGCTGGGCAGCGAAGGCCACTGGGTTGGCCTCGACAATGGCGACGGCTTCGTTAACTGGCCATCACGCGATCCGGAAGCATTCGCACTGCGCTGCAAAGGCGACTCTATGAAGCCCCGCATTAAGGATGGCGAATATGTGGTTGTCGAGCCTAACCACGGCTATTTGCCGGGTGATGAAGTGCTGTTGGTCACCCGCGATGAGCAGGTCATGATCAAAACCTTCCTCTACCAACGTGACGGCGCGGTGCTTGTTATGTCTGTAAATGAAGAACACCCTCCCCTCAGATTCCCAGTCAGTGACGTCGTGCGCATCCAGTACGTCGCCGGGATAGCAAAGCCCTCATTACACGGAACGTATTGAATTTTAAAAGGCTAGCGATGCCGCCCGCTTGAGGCGGTAATTTTTTACATGTTTAAATTCATTTTTGAATTGACGAGGTATTCATGTTCGGTTATAAATTCATTACTGAATTCGAAGGTGAATTCAAAACTGATAGTCGAACGGCGCGACTTTAAACCATGCGTCGGAACCGCGGCGGGGCAAGGAGCCGGCAATGCGGGGCAAAGTGAACTTATAAAGCGTCCTGCGGGGCGCTTCATTAAGACCACTGAGGAGCAAAACGATGATTTACGAAGTAGTCGAAAACGGGCCGGACGCCACTGATTATGTGGTCGCCACATTTCAAGACGCGCCGCGTAAAACTTACGACTCGTTCTACTGGGCGGCAGAAGACCGAGCGAAAGCGGAAGCCAATAGGCTAACTGAAGAACACGCTTATCTCGGTTATGGGTATACCGTCCGCCAGGTAGCTGATTAACACCAACCGCGACCTACGGGGCGAAGGTTGTTTTTGGGATGCTGGGGAGGGGAACTAACCCGCCGGGAGTAATGGAGCGCCCTCAACGCGAAAGCGTGGAATAGACGGAGGGCCGCGGGCAATAAGGCTGCCTGAACGCGCGACGTTGCCGCTGGGCAAAACCCCGACATGCCGGTTATATCGTCGGGGCTGAATCTCCCCCTGCCGCCTCAGCATCACCAAAACCAACCCGATACAGGACCACCACACCATGAAATCCCTACATTTCATCCATTCAGGCGTCAGCGGCTGCGCTGAAGTGTCTGGCGCCACCGTGTTCGTGCGCTACGCCGGCGCCGGTTTCCACCTGTCAGCCGCCAAAGACGGCCTGCGCAAGAAGATCATGGCCGAGCTGGCGAAAGCCGGCCTGCTGCCGAAAACAATCCGTTCCTGAATCACCCATTGCTGTGTGTAGTCTTTGCCCCGCTCGCCGGGGCTTTTTTCTTTCTCAGCTCCCAACAGGAGGAATCATGCCGAACATTAAGCGTTATGAAGTCGAATACGACTGGAAAGGCTCTCTGATCGTTGAAATCAACCACGATGTAATGACGGACGAGAAGCTGCATGAAATTAACGACTTTTGGTCTGACAACACCTACCGAATCAGTAAGCAAGGCAGCGTTTTAAACGCAGTGCTGGCAATGCTTGCCCAAACGGCATTCCTTATCCAGATCAGCAACGACTACAACACCTACGGCGTGGTCAGCGCATTCTCGTGGGAGAACGGCGAGGGGCAAGAAGGCTGGCCCCCTATGGACGGCTCCGAAGGTATCAAGATCATCGACTGCCAAATCGACTTATTCGATGCCGACGACATGACCATAACAGCCGCTAAATAGCGGCTTTTTTCTATCTGAAAGCGCATCTGGCTAACCGCTATGCCTCGCCCGCTGGCGGCGGGTGCGCTCCCTGATAGCAAAAGGAGCCTACCCCATGAATTCCTTGAAACAGATGCAACACCGTCACCGCGTGACTGGTGCGGATTTTCACACCCCGAAAACAGGCGGCCTGCGCTTTCTGGCGGCGCTGCTTTTAATGACAACTTTCCTTCTCCTTGTAGCGAGGTAACCCATGAGCCTGGAATCAAATCTCGAGTTAAACAACAAGCTGGTCGCCGAACAGAACGGCCTGTTAACCAAACTGCTGGCGGCGCTGGCCGGCGGCAAAACCTTCACCGCGGACACCCCGCACCAGCCAAAAGCCGAAACACCTGCTGATAAAAAAGACAGCGCGGGGCCGTTCTATCTGCGGCGCACCGCCGACGGCGCGTTAAATCAGGTGGGCACCGAGTCGGCACGCGACAGCATGCTCTCCGATGGTTATGTAGAGATTGGCAAGGCGCAGTTCCAGCAGTTGAAGGAAGAAGCCGAAAAAACACAGGTCAAGCCAATCTCCCTCGAAGATCAGCCGCTGCCGGTTGCTGTGGCGCTGGCGGTGCTGTACGGCCAAGCCAGCCTAACGCCAGAAACGATCGCCCATGCCGTTGGTGTCACCGAAACCACCAACGGCGACGAACGAAACGCGCAGATCGACGCGCTGACGATGGCGCTGAAAGGCGTTGACCGCGCGACCAAGCTGCACGGCGCTGGCGTGTTCGACCTCGCACTGCAGATGGTTGAGCATTGGGACGCGCTGCCGGGTATCACCGAGCGCCGCGCCTATGCCGACCTGCTGCTGGACACCCCGAAAGAGAAGCGCGCCGACGTGAAGCCGGCCAAGCCTAAGGCATCAGCCAAAGGCAAAAACACCGAGACGGTAACCACTCCCGCCGGGGGCGAAGCGCCGGACGCTGCCGCGCTGCTGGATAAAGGCAAACAGCTAATCATCCAGAAAATTGCACCGAAGGCGCCGTCGGACCTGCGCAAAACGCTGGATCTGTTCGGCCTGAAAAAACTCACCGACTGCCCGGAAGAAAAACTGCCAGACGTTGTGGCGGCGCTGGAGCAGCTGGCCGAATCCCTGGAGGCGTGATCCATGCCAGAACAACATGCACGACTCAGCCCCTCAGGGGCTGAAAAATGGATGAACTGCGCCGGCAGCCTGGCGATGGAGGCCGGGCTGGTTGACGAAGGTTCCGAGTTCGCACTGGAGGGCACAGCGGCGCACGCGCTGGCGGAGATTGTCCTGCGCAACCGGCTTGACCCGACGCTGGCAGGTATTGAGCTGCAGGGAGGCCAGAACGCCACCGACTACATCGGCACCTACCCGCTGGCAAAAGGTGAAGGCAGCGCCGGGCCGCAGGTCACTGACGACATGGCCGAGTTCGTACAGCGTTATGTCGACACGGTCTGGGCGCTGGCAGACGGCAACAGTCTGCTGGTTGAGCAGCGCGTCGACTTCTCAGATGTGGTCGGCGTACCGGGACAATTCGGCACCGCCGACGCCGTCATTATCACCCCTACCGAGCTGCAGGTGCACGATCTGAAGTTCGGACGCGGCGTGAAGGTAGACGCGGTGAACAACAAGCAGCTGCAGCTATACGCCCTCGGCGCGCTGGAGCAGTTCGGAATGCTGCAGGACTTCGAAACCGTCCGCATGTTCATTCACCAGCCGCGGATCGGCAACGAATCAGAATGGGTGATCAGCGTCGAGGAACTGCGCGCGTTCGGCGAACTGGCGCGCGAGGCCGCCGCCGCTGCCATCGTCACGGCGAACATTGCCGAGTGCGAAGGCATCGACACGCTGCCGGCCGACGTATTCAACCCGGGTGAAAAACAATGCCGCTGGTGCAAAGCGTCCGGCGGCCTGTGCAAAGCCGAAGCGCAGCACCACCTCGACACGATGGCGGGCGACTTCGTCGACCTCACCCAGCCGCTGGCGCCGCAGTTGGCCACCGCCGGGCAGCGCGTCGCGGTGCTGACGCCAGAAGAACTGGCCGCGCTGTACCAAAACGTGGACGCGATCGAGGGCTTCTGCAAAGGCCTACGCGGGCGCGTCAACGGCGAACTGGCCGCCGGGCACACTGTGCCGGGGTTCAAACTAGTGGAAGGCAAGCAAGGTAGCCGCGCCTGGCGTGATGAAGAGGCCGCGCGCGCATTGCTGAAAGACACCTTCCGCTACAAGAACGAGGAAGTGTTCGACTTCAAGCTGATCAGCCCAACCACGGCCGAGAAGCTGATCAAGAAGGAGAAGCCGCGCCGCTGGATGAAAGTTGAAGCCCTGATCACCCGCGCCGATGGCAAGCCTGCCGTCGCGCCCGAATCCGATCCGCGCCCTGCGCTGGTCATTAATCACGAAAACGATTTTGAAAACGTGGATGCCGTCGAGGCAGCCGCGGAATTTATCTGAGGAGAACACCCTATGAAACTGACTTTACCTAATTCACGCCTGACTTTCCCTTCCCTTTTTGAAGCCTCAGATTTTGATGGCGACGGCAATTTCAAATATCGCGCGGGTCTGCTGATCCCAAAAGGTAGCGACAACGATAAGAAAATTTGGGCGGCGGTTAAGCAGGTCGCAAAAGATGCCTGGGGTGCTAAATACGAGAGCATTTTGGAAAGCATCAAGCACATCCCAAACCGTGCGGGCTATCGCGATGGCGATGTGAAAGGTGCAGAAGAATACGCGGGCTGCATGTTCCTGAATGCGTCAAACAAAGCTCGCCCGTTAGTGATCGACCGCGACAAAACGCCTTTGGTTGCTGCTGACGGTCGCCCATATAGCGGGTGCTACGTTAACGCGATTGTCACCGTATATGCCTACGACAACAAAGGCAAGGGCATCGGCTTCTCACTGGGCGGCATCCAGTTCTTCCGCGACGGTGACGCCTTCGCTGGCGGTGGCGTGGCCAGCGGCGAGGACTTCGACAGCATCGAGGAAGGCACCGACGCGGGCGAGTTCGTTTAACCCTTCACTCCCCCGGCCGCGAGCCGGGGGCGGAGTTCTCCCGAATGCGAATTTATTTATCGGTATTGCTGATCGTGGCAATGGCCGCGGCCGTCTACGGCTTCGCTGTGCCATCGCTGATTTCGGCGCGCTTCTCTTTTGCGGTGCTGCTCGGTTTCGCGATCGGCGCCCTGTTCCCTGCTGTGGTCGCCTTTCTGACCTATCGGCTTTTGTACCTCCCCATCACAAGGAAATTTAAGCGATGAAGAAAATCATTATGGCTGCTGTGCTGGCGCTGTCCGCCCTGGCTCTCACCGGCTGCGAGCGCGCCACGGTACCGGCAGGCTATGTCGGCGTGAAGGTTGACCTGTACGGCGACACCAAAGGCGTGCAGCAGCAGGAAGTGGGCGTCGGTAAATACTGGCTGACCTGGAACGAGGAAATTTACCAGTTCCCGACCTTCAACCAACTGCATGTCTACGATCAGCCGTTCAACTTCCAGACCAAAGACTCGATGAGCGTGTCGGCCAAAGTCGGCGTCGAGTATTACGTTGATCAAAGCAAGGTCTCAAAGGTGTTCCAGACCTACCGCAAGGGGGTTGAGGAGATCACCAGCGTAAACATCCGGCAGAACATCGCCGACGCGCTGATCAAAGACTCCGGCACGATGGATATCGGAACCCTGGCAGGCGAAGGCCGCACGCAGCTGCTGGATAACGTGACCAAAGCCGTTAAGGCCAAGCTCGACCCGATCGGCATCATCATCGTGAAGCTGAGCTGGACCGACGATCTGAAATACCCGCAACAGGTCACCGACTCCATCAACGCCAAAATCGAAGCCACGCAGAAAACGCTGCTGCGCGAGAACGAGATCGCCCAGACCAAAGCCGAAGCGCAGAAAACCATTGAGGCGGCGCGCGGTGAAGCGGAATCCAACGTGTTGCGCGCCAAAGCAGAATCCGAAGCGATCACCGTGAAAGCCAAGGCAGAAGCCGACGCTATCGCGCTGCGCGCCGAGGCGCTTCGCAAAAACCCCGAAGTGCTGCAGCTGGAAGCGATCGGCAAGTGGAACGGCGAATTGCCGCAGTACATGACCAGCGGCGCCAGCGCGCCATTCATCCAGGTCAAATAACCCCTCCACCCGGCCCCGCGCCGGGTGTTTTGGAGAGCGGGCGATCGCCTGCTGCCCAAAGCATAGAAAAGAGGCACCTACCCATGCAAAAACTCTGGCTCGACCTCGAAACCTTCTGCGAAACCCCGATAAAGAACGGCACCCACGCCTACGCAGAAAGTGTCGAGATCATGCTGTTCGCCTGGGCAATCGATGACGGCCCTGTAAGCGTGCACGATTTCACTGAAGACAAACATCTGCCGGCGCAATTGCTCGCTGCGCTCGGCGACGAGAACGTGCTGATCTACGCGCACAACAGCCATTTTGACCGCACCATGTTGCGCCACGCGCTGCAGCGCTTGCTCCCTGGAGTCGTTGCGGGCGGTGTTGAGCGCTGGCGCGATACGATGGTAAAAGCGCTGGCGCACGGCCTCCCCGGCGCGCTGGGTGCGCTGTGCGAAGTGCTCAACGTCGACACCGATAAGGCCAAAGACAAAGCCGGCAAGCAGCTGATCCAGCTGTTCTGCAAGCCACGGCCGAAGAATAGCAAGCTGCGCCGCGCAACGGCCAAATCACACCCGGTGGAGTGGCAGCGCTTCGTTGAGTACGCAGGCCTCGATATCCACGCCATGCGCGCCGTCGACGCCAAACTGCCGAGCTGGAACTATCAGGGTGCCGAACTGGCGCTGTGGCACCGAGATCAGAAGATCAACGACCGCGGCGTATGCGTCGACGTCGAACTTGCCGAAGCGGCGATCGCCGCCGTCGGCGATGAACAGCAACGCCTGGCCGAGCTGACGCAAGCCATGACTGACGGCGAAGTTCAGGCGGCGACGCAGCGCGACGCCATGCTCCGCCATATTCTAGAAGCGTTCGGCGTAGATCTGCCGGACATGCAGAAAAGTACGCTCGAGCGGCGCATCAACGACCCCGACCTGCCCGCGCCGCTGCGCGAACTGCTGACAATCCGGTTGGCGGCCTGTACGACCAGCACCAGCAAGTACAAGGCGTTGATGAAGGGCGTCAGCAGTGACGGCCGGCTGCGCGGCACGCTGCAGTTCTGTGGCGCCAGCCGAACCGGGCGCTGGGCTGGGCGACTCTTTCAGCCCCAAAACCTCCCGCGCCCAACGCTGGAACAGGAACAAATCGATCAGGGCATCGAGGCACTGAAACTCGGCGTCGCCGATCTGGTGTTCGACAACATCATGGAATTGACCAGCTCCGCGCTACGCGGCTGCATTATGGCACCACCGGGCAAAAAACTGGTCGTCAGCGACCTGTCGAACATCGAGGGCCGATTCCTAGCGTGGCTGGCGGGCGAGGAATGGAAGCTGCAGGCGTTCCGCGATTACGACAACATCATCGGCACCGACGTGAACGGCGAGCCAATTCGCGCCGGCCACGACCTCTACAAACTGGCCTACGCACACGCTTTCAACATGACACCCGAGGACGTCGATAAGGCGATGCGCCAGATCGGCAAGGTAATGGAACTGGGGCTGGGGTTTGGCGGCGGCGTGGCAGCATTCGTGACGTTCGCCCTGGTCTACGGCCTTGACCTCGAAGATCTGGCCGATGCCGCGCTGCCGAACATCCCGATCGCCATCCAGCGAGAGGCGCAAAGTTGGTGGCAGGCGTCGGTGAAGCAGAAAAAAACCTATGGCCTGTCCGAGCGCGTGTTCATCACCTGCGACTCACTGAAACGGCTGTGGCGCAACGCACACCCTGAAACTGTCAGCCTGTGGTCAGAGCTAGAGAACGCCGTGCGCCGCGCCATCGCGCAGCCGGGCAAGCAGTTCAACTGCCGGCGGTTGAAGGTGCGCAAAGACGGCTCTTGGCTTCGCATCGCCCTACCATCCGGTCGTGTCGTCTGCTACCCCGGCGCCGCCATCATCAAAGGCGATATCACCTACATGGGCGTGAATCCCTATTCGCGTAAGTGGCAGCGCCTTAAAACATACGGCGGAAAACTGGTGGAAAACGTTACCCAGGCCGGCGCGCGCGATGTGCTGGCCGGCAACATGCCGGCTATCGAGGCTCGGGGCTACGAGATCGTGCTGACCGTGCACGACGAAGTGATCACCGAGGCGCCGGACAAGGATTACTACTTTCACGACCAACTAAGCCGGTTACTCGCCACTAACCCCGCATGGGCGCCAGACCTACCGCTAAACGCCGGCGGGTTTGAGGCCTACCACTATCGTAAGGATTAACCAGATGCCAGCAAATGAAATGAGCCTAGACGGCAAAAGCATTTTGGATATGTGCTGCGGCTCCCGCATGTTCTGGCTCGACAAGAAAGACGAGCGCGCGGTGTTCAGCGACAAGCGGAGCGAGAGCCACACCCTGTGCGACGGCAGAAAGCTGGTTATCTCTCCTGACCTGATCGCCGACTTCACAGCGTTGCCGTTTGCAGACGGTAGTTTCTCTGTCGTCGTGTTCGACCCGCCGCACCTGGAGCGCGTCGGCCCTAACGGCTGGCAGGGCAAAAAGTACGGGAAGCTCGACCGCGAAACCTGGCGCGATGAACTGCGTGCTGGGTTCGCTGAGGCCTTCCGCGTGCTGCGGCCACACGGCGTACTGGTCTTCAAATGGAACGAAACCCAGATACCAGTTAGCCAGATCATCGCCCTCACAGATGAGAAGCCAGCGATCTGGCAGCGCACCGGAAAAGGCGACAAAACGCACTGGATCATCTTCGTCAAATCGGGGGACAGCGCTAGGGAGGTGGAGCAATGAACGTAACCGTAAATTCATACTTCTGTGGTGCAGGGCTGATGGATATCGGCCTGATGGATGCTGGTATCAAGGTTAACCAGGCGTTTGAGCTCGACGCTGACGCCTGCAAAACCTACAGGCACAACCTCGGCGACCACGTTAAGCAGTGCGATATCAGCCAGGAATTGGTTTTCGAGCAGGATACCTGCGACGGCATGGTTTTCACGTACCCATGCACGAAATACTCGACGATCGGCGATATCCACGGCGTGCGCACCGGTGATGATTTGTTCCTGCATGCTCTCCGTCATTTCGCGTTGGCAAAACCTGAATTTTACGTGATCGAAAACGTGCCAGGGATGCGCGCATTTCCTGTCGTGATGGAGGCGATGACGCGCATGCCGGACTATTTCATCCAGGTGTTCTGCCCGATCAAGTCGGAGACTTGGCTACCACAGAAGCGCAGCCGCCTGATCATCATCGGCACCCGCCGCACTTTCGCCGTGCGCCCGCCGGAGAATTCAGCGCGCATCCCGCTGTCAGCGATTCTGGAAGATGACCCGCAAGTTACGCTGCCGTCCGCCATCGCCAAGCGCATGAGCGGCGCTTACCGAGATTTGCCAATCATCAGTGACCCGGCAGCGGGTGATCTGGCGCCGACATGTGTCGCCCACTACGCGAAAGACAAGAGCACTAGGCTCGTCGTCGATAAACGCTTCCCGCTTGGCGTGCGCCCATATTCGAAACGTGAGTATGCGCGCCTGCAGGGCGTTCCTGATTGGTTCAACTTCCCTGTTTCTGATACCGCCGCTTACAAGCAGATCGGCAACGGCGTGAGCGTTCAGGTTGGCATGTGGGTGGGTGCGGAGATGATTCGCTATATGGGGCAGGTTCGAGGGATTCAGCATGGCTAAGCGTAAGAGCAACAGAGCTGCGCGCCGGTTGTTATGCATGCCGGTATGGCTGAGCAATAGAAAGCAGATGTCAGGCTGGCCATCGACAATACGCACAGTCTATTTCGCCGACAAAGGAAAGCCATCTGCACGCCAGAACAGAAAGGCCAAAGAGATTGCTGCATATAGAGCAGAGCGGGCCGAGGCCCAGGAGAAAGCATTATGAGCACCAGAAAAAAAATTACTGCAGCCCTGAAGGCTAAAGGGCTTGAAGCGACAATGGAATACGACCGCGCCGGGCCAGAGGATTGGAGCTACTGGTACGTTTATCTGACTGAAGAATCCATGCGGAAATTAACCGCGGCAGGGGAAGACCCTGCATTCACTGGAACTATCGAGTTTTGTGAATTCGATGAAGGCATGGAGAAGGTTGCGGAGCTTTTAGATTGCAGCGGGATTAAATTGCAGGAGCGTGCCTGATGGACAATAAGCTGAGCGAACTGAGCAAGCCGGTGGCGTGGACAACGCAAGAAGAATTGATTGATGCCGGTGCTGGAGCTGCATTTGTATGGAAATCGGCACGGGGTCTTAATGATGAGCTTTCCCTCTACTCGCAAGAGTACGTCTCCGCCCTGGATAAGGTGGCTCAATTTTGGATTGGAGAGTCTGCCGGATGGAAGAAACGCGCCGAGGATGCAGAGAAGCGCATCGCCGAGCTGGAAGCCAAGCTGGCTACGCCGGTGCGGTTGCTGGGTGAAATGCTAGTTCACGATTGGGAGCACCGCGTTGACCGGCAGGCCGCTTTCGAGCACAGGAAAATAGCGTGGGACGCCCGCATGGCAGAAGACAAGAAAGCAATCCTGGCTGCTGGCTTCACCTTCACCGTAGAGGGGGATAAGTAGGATGACATTAGAAGACCTTCTCGAACTCACCCCGGCGCAGCTTAAAGCGTGGAAACAGATTGAATCAGGGGTGAAATCCTTCAAAAAAGCCGGTGGTGCATTCTATTCGGTGCTTGAGTCGGTACACGGCTACAACGGGAAATACGTAGACGAGATCACCGGTGACGAACGTGAATCGCATTACCCAACTGCTGATGTCCATATGCATGCCATTTTCGACGCGGGCCTTTCTGGGTTTGCAGATGACATGCACTTCATTCACTTGACCGACAAAGGCGAAGCACTGCTTGAGGAGGATGCATGACACTAACGACTGAGCAGTTGAGCGCTGTTGAAACTACCAAAGAGTTTCGAGCGCTACTGAAATACATGCGGGCAATAGCCAAGGCAGAACCTGAAAGCGTTAAGGAAAAGTTCGAACTGGAGGAAGGGCTTTGGCGGTACGCCAGTCAAAAGACTATCAAGGCCATCGTGGGGCATATCGATGCACTGGAATTTGCGTTGGTGGCTAACCGGGAGGCGCAGCCTGTGGCATGGGAAATGCGCTACTGGAACAGCGGCTACAATTGCTGGCACGATTGGGAGCGCATCGCAGCAGAACAGCACGCAGAGATGAGCGTACAGCACGCGGCGGACAACGATTACGAGTTTCGTGTGCTGTACGATGTACCGTTAGGGCATAGCCGATGACCTACATTCGCGAATCAACGATCGAGCGGCATCTGGTGAAGCTGGTCAAGGCCGCCGGCGGTACCGCTTATAAGTTTACCTCACCCGGGCGGCGCAGCGTGCCCGATCGCCTGGTGCTGCTCCCTGGCGGCCGGGTGGTGTTCGTCGAGTGCAAAGCGCCGGATGAACAGCCGCGACCTGATCAGGTCCGCGAGCACAACAGGCTGCGCGCGTTGGGCTTCGATGTGGTGGTTTTGGACAGTAAGAATCTGGAGGGGATATTGTGAAAGGTTCAAACATTCTCAACTGGACACGGCGCGCCACCTGGTGCGCCGTTTTTGCATTCTGCGCCAGCTTCTGGCTTGGCGTGTTCGGCCTGGTGCTGATCGCTATTGCTGAGTGGGCACAATGAGCGGCCGCGTATTCACCCCTCGCCCCTACCAAAACCTCATTATCGACCACACGCTCCAGGTGCCCCGCTCAAACGTCTGGGCGGGAATGGGGATGGGAAAAACGGTGGGCACGCTCAGCAGCCTGGAGGCGCTCTACTGCTCCGGTGAAGAGACGCAGCCGACGCTTGTTCTGGCGCCGCTACGCGTGGCGGCCAGCACCTGGCCGGACGAGGTCGCAAAATGGGGCCACCTGCGTAACATTGAAATGCAGCCGATAGTCGGCACCGCCAAAGAGCGAGCCGCAGCGCTCCTCAACAGCAACGCCAGCGTGTTTACCACAAACTACGACAACCTGGTGTGGCTGGTTGAGCAGCTCGACGGCCGCTGGCCGTTCGGCACAGTGATCGCCGACGAGAGCACCCGGCTGAAGTCGTTCCGGCTGCGGCAAGGCGGTAAGCGCGCCGCGGCGCTGGCCAAGGTGGCGCACAAACACGTGCACCGCTGGGTAAACCTCACCGGCACGCCGGCGCCGAACGGTCTGATCGACCTGTGGGGCCAGGCCTGGTTCGTTGACCGCGGCGATCGGCTGGGTCGCACCTTCGGCGCGTTCACCTCGCGCTGGTTCAACAGCATTCAGTTCCCAGGCCAACAGTGGTCGAAACTGGAGCCGTGGCCGCACGCGCAGGAGCAGATGCAGGCGGCGCTCGCCGACGTGACAATCTCGCTGGATGCCGCCGACTGGTTCGATATCGACGAGCCCATCCACAACGTGATCCGCGTAGAGCTGCCGCCAAAGGCGCGCCGGCAATACCAGGACATGGAAAAAGAAATGTTCCTCGAGCTGAATGGCACCGACATCGAGGCGCTGAACGCCGCGGCCAAGACAGTGAAGTGTTTGCAAATCGCCAGCGGCGCCATCTACACCGACGACGCAGGCAGCTGGGCCGAAGTGCACGACGGCAAACTGCAGGCACTGGACAGCATCGTGGCCGAAGCTGGCGGCATGCCGGTGCTGGTTGCCTACCACTGGAAACACGACCTCGTGCGGCTGCTGAAGGCATTCCCGAAGGGCCGCCAGCTCGACGCAGACCCGCAAACGATCCGCGACTGGAACGCAGGCAAAATACCGGTGCTATTCGCGCACCCGGCCAGCGCTGGCCACGGACTGAATCTTCAGGACGGCGGCAACATTCTGGTGTTCTTCTCGCACTGGTGGGATCTGGAGCAGTACCAGCAAATTATCGAGCGCATCGGGCCGACGCGCCAGGCGCAAGCTGGTCACCGCCGACCGGTGTGGATACATCATATCATCGCCGCCGACACCACCGACGAAATGGTGATGGAACGGCGCAATTCTAAACGTGAAGTGCAGGACATCCTGCTGGAAGCCATGAAAAAGAGAGGCATGTGATGGGCGAGAATCCGATCGTGTTCACGCGGGATATTCTGTCCCGCTATCAGATTTCAGAAAAAACGCTGTGGAAATGGCGAGACAAAGACCAATGCCCGAAGGGATTTAAGTTGCCCTTCCCGGCACCGACGATCCCCGGCAGTCCGAACCGTTGGCGCCTTTCCGATGTGCTGACCTGGGAAGACGCCAACAGCGCAAAGTAAGTTACCCTGTAACCCCTTTCACATACTCCCCCCACACGCCCAACCAATGCCGCTGGTCGTCCATGTAGTCGTGCAGATTGTAATGCGCCATCGTCCCTGTCATCAGGTGGCCGAGAATCTTCTCGATTACGTGCGGCGGCGCGCCCTGTTCCGACAACTTTGTCGCCAGCGTTCTTCGCAGGTCATGCATCGACCACGGCTTCATTCCGGTGCCTTCGAACACGCGCCGCGTGTAGTTTGCGGCAACCTGCGGCTGAACAGGCCTATCAAATTCTTTTCCCGGCATGGCCCGTTGTGAGGTAACCACATGGCGGGTATTCACCTTTTCGCGATGGGCCAGCAGCAACATTTTTGCCAGCGGCGGCAACGCGCGGCGCACCGCAACACCGGTCTTATACTCCTCTTTCGGCACCGTCCAGGTGTCGTCCTCAAAATCAAACCAGTCCCAGCACGCCCGGCGGATCTCCGCGGTGCGGCACCCGGTCAGCAGCATAAACCGGATAATCAGGCGCGCCTCGTCGGTCTGGTGGTCATCCAACCATTGCCAGGTTTGCCGGATCTCTCGATCTGCGAGATAGCGTTTTTTGCGCGTCGGTGCTGTGCCCACGTCACGCGGACCCAGCCCTTCCAGCGGATTCGCCGCGATATACCCCCGATTGACGCAAAACTTAAACGCGCGTTTGCACAGCGATGTCATGTAGTTGGCCATGACGCTGCTGTCGATTGCGTCCAGCACCTCCAGCCAGTGCATCCGGGCGGTTGACTCCATCCGCAGTTCGCCCAGCTTGGGTTTGATGTGTTTGCGATACACCTGCAGGTAATAGTCGATCTTAACCGAACCGTTCGGCCGGCAGTATTTGTCGATCCAGTAGTTGAAGGCCTCGTCCACCGTCGGCGAGGCGTTGCGAGAAAGGCGCTCCAAACGAATTTTTTCGCGAGGGTCGAAACCCTCCGTCAACCAACCGCGCAGTACCTGGCGCCGCTCGCGAGCCTGTGCGATAGTCATCGCTGGGTATTCGCCGATCGACAGCTGCACAGGCTCCTTCACCCACCGGTAGCGGTAAAAGAACGTTATTTTGCCGGCTTTACTGATCCGGGCGTTCAGTCCGTGGCTATCGGAAATGATCTCTATTGCATCGCGTTTTTTACCCAGCGATTTTTTCAGCTTCGTGTCTGTCAACATAGGGGTTGGCTCGTGTTTTTATGTACGCATTAGTGTACACAAAATTAAAGCCTTGCAGATAAATCGAGGGTAAAAACTTAGAGATGAAAGGTAATGACTTGCCCTATCAAGCTAGATACAACGGGACTTAAAAGGTAAAGGCGTGAAAGGTGGGTACTGAGGGGTAAACCTGCCAAAATACTTTTCAAACAGGTGTTCTAATCTCCAGCCCTCCCAATACCGGGAACGCCCGTTCGCGCCGTTCCCGGATCAATGCGTGCCCTCATCCTGACCCGTCGGTAGAAAAAATGCTCTCTCGCCAAGGGGCGTAACGCCGCCTGCCTATACTCTCCTGAACCCGCGGCATCGCCGCGAACTCAGGGAGATCGACCGATGCGACTCGACGTACACGCTCACCTTTGGAGCACAGAGTATCTGGATCTTTTGCAAGCGCATGGCGTGCACGACGTTGCCGCCTATCGGCACCTGAGCGCCGGCCGCACCGAGCGCGAGCTCGACGCGCGTTTCGCCCTGCTGGACAATGCCGGCATCGACATGCAAATCCTGTCGGCGACGCCGCTGTCGCCGCATCTGGAAGACGAGCAGGCGGCCGTTGATGCCGCGCGCCGGATCAATGATGAATATGCCGAGCTGGTAGCGCGTTATCCCACCCGCTTTCGGGCTATCGCTTCCTTGCCGCTGCCGCATATCGACGCTGCGTTACGCGAGCTTGAAAGAGCCTTTACCCAGCTCAATATGCTGGGTGCCTGCATCACCACCTCGGTGCTCGGGCTGTCTATCGCCAATCCGCTGTTCGAGCCGCTCTATCAGGAACTCAACCGCCGCCACAGCGTGCTGGCCATTCATCCCGCCGGCCGCGGCGCGCACTCGCCGCTCATCGCCGATTACGCCTTGACCTGGTCGATCGGCGCGCCGATCGAAGACACGGTCGCCGCCATGCACTTTATCCTCAACGGCATCCCCCAACGCTTTCCTCAGATGAAAATCATTGTGCCGCACCTGGGCGGCCTGCTGCCGATGACGCTGGAACGCCTCGACCAAACCGTCGCGTGGGAGGCGCCGAATACGCCCGAACCGCCGAGCCGCGCCGCCCTGCGCATGTGGTACGACACGGTAGGCCACGATCAGGTGCCCGCGCTGCAAGCGGCGGCAGCGACGTTCGGCACCGAGCGGTTGCTGTTCGGCACCGATTTTCCGTTCCAGCCGGGCGAGCTGTTTCAAACCACGGTGGACTACATCCGGCGCGCGGGATTGCCGGAGGAAGAGATGAACGCCATTTTGGATCGCAATGCGGCTGCGCTGTTTGGACTGGGTACAAACTGACACGTCAATGCTCAGTGAGCCCCTGTGCCGCCCATCAGGTGACGTGCGCCGTTATATGACCAGTTTTCCCCGTACCACCACTTTGCCCGGCTTGATGTCAGGATCGGCGATCCGGCGGATCGCCAGATTCAAGGCTTGCCAGGCGATCTCTTGCAAATCATGCGACACGCAGGGGAAATGAAAACCGTAGATCTCGGCATGCGAAACCTCATCGATGCTGAACAGCGACACGTCCTGCATCAACGGCAGCCGATGTTCGATGCTGGCCTTGATAATACCCAGGGAGATCTGGTTATTGCAGCCAACGAAAAAGTCCGGCGCGCGGTGATTGGTCAGCCAACGGCTCGTTTCTTGCCAGGCGACGTCCATAAAGAAATCGGCATACAGCACTTCAAACGACGCCACTTTCCCTTGCAACGCCGCCTGCAGCCCTGTGACCCTGTCCCGTGCCACGTTGGAGTTCTCCGGTCCGGACACCACCACCACCCGCTGCGCTTTCTGTTCCAGCAGCCAGCGCCCCGCCTGGAGGCCGCAGTCCAGGTTATCGATATACACCCCGCTGCAGTGACGATTGTCCAGCTCCCGGTCGATCAGCACCACCGGGATATTCAATGTTTCCAACCGTTTTAGATAGGAAGGCTGGTACAAATGATCGTTGGAAATGACCGAGAGAATGATCGCATCGACGTTGTAGCCAATCAGTTTATCGATGATTCTGTCTTCACTTTCCTGAGACTCATAGGAGTCGAACACCAGGGTGTCGTATCCCATTTTTTGCGCTTCAAGCGTCATCAGCCTCGTCAGGCCGCCAAAGAACGGGTTGGCCATATCCGGGTTGACGATGCCGATGGTTCTGCTGCTTTTCGCCCGCAGGTTGCGCGCCGCGGCATTGACCACATAACCGAGTTCGGCAGCCGTCTCCCGAATGCGGCGCAGCGTTTCGGGATGAACCTTGTCCGGCTGAGAAAATGCCCGCGAAGCGGTGATTTTGCTGACGTTTGCCTGTGCGGCCACGCTAGCCAGCGTCGCTTTCCGTCCTCGACCCACTGCCAAATGCAGCTCCTTAGATTAAGGTATCATTTTGTACCATTGACAACATCATGACAGAACTTTCATCGTGGCGCTAATGGTTTACGCCTGCCAGGCGGTTAATCCGGGGATCGGTAAAGATATCCAGCTCGTCACGGCTCTCGGAAGAGAACTCGGACACCACTGCGCCCCGCTTTCCAGCCTGAAACCAGTGCCGGGTATTGGGTGCGATGGTGTATTGTTCGCCAGGCCGCAAGAGAATATAGCGATTGCAGGTATACCAAGGCTCTGCCCCCTCCGGCACCCGGCATACCGGTTCACCGCCGGCATCATTAAGCGTCAGGTTTTCATCATCGACAAACAGAAACACCTCGCCCCAACGGCAGCGGAACGTCTCTTGCTTGCCGGGCGTACCGGCGAAAGGAGGATGCAAATGTTCCGGGCAAGTTTGCCCCGGAAACAGCACCAACTCTTTCGCACAATACCGAGGTGAGTTGACGTAGGTCAGCAATTGCAGCCCTGACACGGGATAGTCAGCCAGGCCAAACGTTGCAATTTCAATATGTTGCTGCTCTTCGTCGGTCAGGATAATGTCCGCCTGGCGCAAATATTCCAGCGTAGCGGCTCTGGCGCTTTGTTGTATCTTCATCATTTTCCCCTGCAAAGTAACGGTATCGATATCAACGCGCTGATATTAAAACCGTCATTGCCCCGCCGATTTTGTGATCGCTATCCCTATATTGAATAACAACCCACCAGCAAAATTAACCCCCGTCGAGTAATTCCAACATCGATCACAGTTTAACCACCCGCTTTGGCCCACTATCGCCGCATTGAAATGATACCGTTACCATAAAAATGATTCACCAGGAGGCAATATGAAAGCATTAGTGTTGGCCAAAGCGGGGGAAATCGCTATCGAGGACGTCCAGCTTGCCGAAACGCTGGGGCCCGATGATGTGCAGATAAAAATTCATTCCGTCGGCATCTGCGGCAGCGATGTGCACTACTACCAACATGGCCGCATTGGCCCGTTCGTGGTTAACGCCCCGATGGTACTCGGCCATGAAGCCTCCGGCGTGGTGCTCGCGACGGGCAAAAATGTCACCCACCTCAGCGTCGGCGATCGCGTTTGCATGGAGCCCGGCATTCCCGATCTCAACTCGGCCCAAACGCGCGCCGGTATTTACAACCTGGACCCGGCCGTTCGCTTCTGGGCGACGCCGCCGGTGCACGGCTGCCTGCGCGAAACCGTCATCCACCCCGCCGCCTTCACATTCAAATTGCCGGACAACGTCAGTTTCGCTGAAGGCGCCATGGTTGAACCCTTAGCCATCGGCATGCAAGCGGCCACCAAAGCCGGGATCAAACCCGGCGACATCGCTCTGGTGATCGGCGCCGGGCCGATCGGTGTTGTCACCGCCCTCGCGGCGTTGGCGGGCGGCTGCTCGGACGTCATTATTTGCGACCTGTTTGACGAGAAACTCGCCGTGGCGGCCAGTTACGAGGGGCTGCACGCCGTCAATATCAAAACCGGCGACCTGGCGGGGAAAGTAGCCGCGCTCACCAGCGGCAATGGCGCCGATGTCGTGTTCGAATGCAGCGGCGCCAAACCGGCTATCGCAACGTTGGCCGAACATGCGGCGCCGGGGGCGACCGCGGTGCTGGTCGGCATGCCGATCGATGCCGCGCCGCTGGATATCGTCGCCGCGCAGGCCAAGGAGATTACCTTCAAGACCATTTTCCGCTACGCCAACATGTACCCGCGCACGCTGCGGCTATTGAGCAGCGGCAAGTTGCGCGTTCAGCCGTTGATAAGCCAAACCTACAAGTTCTCCGACAGCGTGGCCGCCTTCGAGCGCGCGGCGGCGGGACATGCCTCAGACATCAAAATCATGCTGGAAATGGAGTGATCCTATGACGCTCTATGCTGGCATAGACTGTGGTACGCAAGGCACGAAAGTCGTGATTGTCGACAGCACACAGGGCGTGATCCTCGGTGAGGGCAGCGCCCCTCACCGTCTCATCAGCCAAGCCAATGGCCGGCGCGAACAAGAGGCCGACTGGTGGATTGAGGCGCTGATCATCGCCTTTCGCCAAGCCGTGACTAACGCCGGCGTTGATGCACGGGAGATTCATGCTCTGGGAGTCTCTGGCCAACAACATGGGTTTGTGCCGCTGGACGCAGACGGCAACGTGCTGCACAGCGTCAAGCTGTGGTGCGATACCGAAACCGCAGAGGAAAACGAACGGCTCCTGCAACGGCTCGGCGGGGCCAACGGCTCGCTGGAAACGCTCGGCCTGCGGATCGCCACCGGCTATACCGCGTCAAAAATCCTTTGGTTCAAGACGCACCATCCGGCGTTGTGGGCAAAACTGCACACCGTGCTGCTGCCCCATGATTATTTGAACTTCTGGCTGACCGGGGAGCGCGTAGCGGAATATGGCGACGCTTCCGGCACCGGGTTGTTCGATGTGCGCACCCGTCGCTGGAGCAAAACCGCCGTCGATCTCATCGACGACAGCGGCCGCCTGTGGCATGCCCTGCCGCCGCTCAAAAGCGCGGAGTGCTGCATCGGCACGGTGCGCCCCGCAGCCGCGGAGAAGCTCGGCCTCGGCCCAAGGGTGCGGATATCGACCGGCGGCGGCGACAACATGATGGCGGCCATCGGTTCCGGCAACATCGAGGCCGGCACCCTTACCCTGAGTCTGGGCACCTCCGGCACGCTGTTCGCCTGGTCTGCCGCCTCCGTCGCGGCGGAGTCGGACATGATTGCCGGCTTCTGCTCCAGCACCAACGGGTGGCTGCCATTGATTTGCACCATGAATGTCACCTCGGCCACCACCGCGGTACAAACGCTGCTGGACGAAGACCTTGCCGGCTTTAACGCTTTATTGGCACAGGCTTCGCCCGGCGCAGGCGGTGTCGAGATGCTGCCGTTCTTCAATGGCGAACGCGTTCCGCCGTTGCCCCACGCGCGCGCCAGCCTGCATAACCTCGATAGCGACAATTTTACCCGCGCCAATCTCTGCCTGGCGGTGGTCGAAAGCGCCACGTATGGGCTGCGCTATGGCATCGAGCTGTTTCGCCGTCAGGGCATCGAAGCGCGCGAGATCCGCCTCACCGGCGGCGGCGCCCGCAGCGCCGCTTGGCGACAAATCGTCGCGGACGTGATGGGGTGCCCGGTGGTCTGTCTGAAAACCAAAGAGACCGCCGCGCTGGGCGGCGCCATTCAGGCGATGTGGGCGACGGAGTTGGCCGACGATCCGCAGCGGAACGCCGACGCGTTGCTGGCCGAACTGTGCCAACGTTTCGTTGCGCTGGATGAAGCCACGCGCACACGGCCACATGCCGGCCGGCAGGCGCAATACGAGACGCTTTATCAACGGTACCTGCAACGCTTGCAGCAGACCTATCCGGAGGTACAACTGTGACGCGAGATCCCCAGACTCAAGCGCCCGCCTACCTGCTGGAGGTCAGCGGCGTCAGGAAAGCCTTTGGCCCGGTCGTGGCGCTCAAGAATGCGGAGTTTTGCCTGCGGCGCGGCTCCATCCATGCCCTGTGCGGCGGCAACGGCGCGGGTAAATCCACCTTTCTCAGCATTCTGATGGGCTTTATTCAACCCGATGGCGGCGACATTTTTATCAATGGCCAACGCTGTGAATTTCATCATCCTCGGGAGGCTCTCAACGCCGGCATCGCCATCGTGCAGCAGGAACTGAGCGCCATCCCGGATCTGACGGTGGCCGAAAACATTTGGCTGGGCCGCGAGCCGAGACGCCTGGGGTTCGTCGACTTCGCAACGCTCAACCAGCGCACGACTCGCCTGCTCAAAGAACTTGATTTCAAGATCGACGCCCGAGAAAAAATGCGCAACCTGAGCGTCGCCGAACAGCAACTGGTCGAGATCGCCAAGGCGCTGTCGCATGCCAATGCCGACATCATCATCATGGATGAACCCACCTCGGCGATTGGCGAAGAGGATGCGCAAAAAATCTTTCAGACGCTTCAGCAACTGGCGGCGAAAGGTAAAGGCATTATCTACGTCTCCCACCGCTTGTCAGAGATATTCCAAATCGCGGACAGCTACACCATTTTCCGCGACGGCGCCTATATCCATGAAGGCTATATCGCCGACATTACCCGTGAGCAGCTGATCGAACACATTATTGGCGGCGAGTACGACAGCGAGTTCGCCAAATTCAATCAGCCCGGCGAAAAAGTCTTGCTGGAGGTCAACAACCTGTGTTGGCGCAGCAAGATAAAAGATATCAGCCTGCAACTGAAGCACGGTGAGATCCTGGGCATCTATGGGCTGGTGGGATCGGGCCGCAGCGAGTTTCTCGATCTTATCTTCGGCATTCAACATGCCGACAGCGGCACGATCCGCGTGGGTGACAAGACGCTGAACCGCCATTCTCCGCGCAAGGCCATCGACAGCGGTATCGCCTACGTGACGGAAGATCGCAAGGAAACCGGTCTGGTGCTATGCCGCTCCGTCAGTGAAAACATCAATATCGCCTCTTTTGCCGCCATCAGCCGGATGGGGTTTGTCAGCGAGAAACGGGAGCAGGCGCGAACCCGCGACATGATCCAGCGCTTCAACGTTAAAACCCACGATGGCGAACAGCCGGTGGGCAACCTGAGCGGCGGCAACCAGCAAAAAGTCGTGCTGGGCCGTTGGGCGCTGCTGGATCCGGAGGTTTTGCTGCTCGACGAGCCGACGCGCGGTATCGACGTCGGGGCCAAGAAAGAGATCTATCGATTTATGTCGGAGTTCGCCTTGCAAAACAAAGGGATCATCATGGTTTCCTCCGAGCTTTCGGAAATTATCGGCATGAGCGATCGCATATTGGTGTTTCGTGACGGGCAGTTGGCCGGCGAGCTTTCGGCAGCCGATGCGACTCAGACAGCACTGATGAAACTTGCGGTTTAACAGAGAGAGAAAAAAAAATGAGCAGCGCCCACTCCTTATCACCAGGAATTTCATTTTTCACCCGCAATAAGCGCCGTATGCACAAGTACGGCATTATCATCGCCTTTTTCGCACTGTGCCTGATCGTGGCGCTGATTGGGGAATATCAGGTCGCTCAGGGGGCCTGGAGCAGCAACTATTTTCTCAGCAATGAGAACACCCTGATCGTCCTGCGCCAGGTCTCGATCAACGGCATTCTGGCCATCGGCATGACCTTCGTCATTATCACGGCCGGGGTCGATCTCTCCGTGGGATCGGTGCTGGCGCTAAGCGGGATCGTCGCCGCCCGCTTCGCTACCAACAACAGCGGATTGGCTATCGGCGATACCGCGACCGCCGTCATGGCGCCGCTGATAGTGGCACTGGGCATCGGCATCGTTTGCGGCCTGGTGAACGGCACCGTGTTAGCGCGCTATCGGCTGCAGCCGTTTATCGTCACCATGGGCATGCTCTCCGCGGCGCGCGGTTTAACCATGTTGACCACCAACGGCAATCCGGTATCGCAATTGAACAGCGATTTTCGCTGGTTAGGCAATGGCTATGTCGGCGGCGTTCCGGTACCCGTCATCATCTTCATCGTGCTGTTCGCCCTCGCCTGGCTTGTGCTGAATAAAACCCTCTTCGGGCGCTACATCTACGCCGTCGGCGGCAACCCGAAAAGCGCGCGCACCTCGGGGATCAACGTCACCCGCATCAAAATACTGGTGTATACGCTGTGCGGCGCGCTGGCCGGCATCGCCGGCCTGATCCTCACGGCGCGCACCGGCTCGGCGCAGACCAACGCCGGCGCAGGGTATGAGCTGGACGCCATCGCGGCGGTGGTGATCGGCGGCACCAGCATGGCCGGCGGCGTCGGTACGCTGGTCGGCACCTTCTTCGGCGTGCTGATTATCGGGGTGATGAATAACGGCCTCGATCTGCTCGGCGTGCAATCGTATTACCAACAAATTATCAAAGGCGCATTGATCGTTCTTGCCGTCTTGCTCGACCCCTCGCGTAAGCAACAGCGCGATTAATAACATCAGACCCAACTCTACCAGGAGAAAACCATGAATAAGACCAAGATAGCGTTGTTTGCCTCTGCCATGATGCTCGGTAGCCTGTCGGCAGCTCAGGCCGCGCCGGTTAAAATCGCGGTATTGATGTACGGCAACAAAGCCGAGTTCGTGCAATTGATGGAAAGGTTCGGGAAGGAACACCCGGCGGTGAAAAGCGGCGAAGCCGTGCTGACCTTCTACGATGGGCGTTATGATGCATCGGTGCAAAACGATCAGGCCGCCACCGCTATCCAGACGCGCGCCGATGCCATTATCGTCAACCCGATGGATTTTGAAGCCAATATCGATATCGTCACTAATGCCAATGAAGCCAAAATCCCGGTGGTGGTCACCAACGCGCGCCTGAACACGGACGCGATGACGTCTGAAGTGGTGTCTAATGACGAGTTGGGGGGGTATCTGGAAGCCAAAGCCGTCCTGGACAAACTCGACTGCAAGAACCAGAAGGTGAACGTGGTGATTATCGAAGGCCCGAAAGGCGGTAGCGGCGAGATCCAGCGCGGCAAGGGCAACGATAAAGCGATTGCCGAGTGCGGCGCCGGCCAGGTCACCGTACTTGAGCGCAAAACGGCCAACTGGTCACGCGCGGAAGCGCAGCCGCTGATGGAAAACTGGCTGCAGAAACACCGGGGTAAAATCAACGGCGTGATCGGCCAAAACGACGAGATGGCGCTGGGTGCTATCGAGGCGATTAAGGGCGCCGGCCTGAATGTGAAAGACTTCGCGATTGCCGGCGTTGACGGCGTTTCCGACGCGATTCATGCGGTGCAGGCCGGTGAAATGGTCTCTATTCTGCAAGATGCCAAAGGTCAGATGCAGGGTTCCATCGACGTCGCGCTGCGCGCCGTGAAAGGTGAAAGCTATCAACCTCAGTCGGATATCTGGAAACAGTACGCCAAGGATCTGAAATGGGAGGGCGGCACGCAGAAGCATTACTACATTCCGTGGACCGTCGTTACCCCAGAGAACGCCCAATCGCTGTTGGATGCCCGTAAATAGTTCCCTCGCCCCCTGATGCCAGGGGGCCCTGCCTGGGCGCTTGCCTGCAAAAAAAAGCCAGCACGGAGTGGCTGGCTTAAAGGTTCTTCGAGGGAATATCTTGTTCGATAAACATACGCCTTTCGCCGCCCCCTTGACTAACTATCAGTGTGATAGGCGCCGCCGTCCGAGACTATTTTTTGCCGTTGCATGGTAAAGCGCCGCCGCTGACCTACACTTGAGCCGTAGTCAAGATGCAGTTACGGGTCGTTTTTATCTTCCAAAAGGAATAATTATGAAGGCAACTAAATATCTCTTGGCACTGCTGGCGTTCACCTCATTCTCTTCCCTGGCGGCAATTGAAATCACTCGGGAAGAGGCGGCGAAACACACCGAGATCGGTCCGGTAACCATTTCGCAAGACGGCGACGACACCGTGGGGATCGACCATGCGCGCCTGTCGAAAGCGGTAGATGAAAAAGGCGGTAAGTATTACGTCATTATCGGTCGCGAGGGGAAAACCACCTTCGAAACCATCAATGCGATAGCCTATAAATAACCCGGCTTATCCTGCGGCAGATTAATACCTGCCGCTTAATTCATTCGTTTATTTATCCCCACCCGCCAGTATCAACGCCTGCATATCGGCGAACATCGTTTCCCATTCCGCCGGACTGATATCCATCAAACCAAAGTAACGCAGCATAAAGGCACCTTCGGTGGCGAGAAATGCCAGGCGTGCGCGCTTGCCTTCTTCGGTCGTCAAATCCAAACCGGCGATGCGGCTGCGATACCATTCGCGCGTGCTCGCCAGATGCTCCGGCGTTTGAATCAACGTCGCCATCAGCCCGGCGGCCTTGGCGCTGGCGGTCTGATCCGAACTCTGGGTGGCCAGCATATGCGCCCGCACGGCAGTCTGCGGCGAAGGATCGTCGCCGGCGATAACCGTGAACAGCGTCTCGTAGGCACTGCCCCAGCGATCGAACATGGCATCGATAAGGGCGTCTTTGCTGCCGAAGCAATACTGCACCCCGCCCTTGGAGATCCCCATCGCTTTGGCGACGGCGTCGATGGTCAAGCCGGCGGCCCCCTGGGTGGCGACGATCTCTTCGGCGGTGTCCAAAACCTTGTCGCGATCGATGCTGCGTTGACGCCCCATTAAGAAATCCCTCTTTTCAATACGAACGTATGGATATATATTATCATCAGTATACCACCCGGCATCGCCGGTGGGTTACCCGAATGGCGGCGCCTCCGCGCCGCCCACGTTAACTGGATATGAATTATGTACGCCAAGAACCGCTGGTTGATCCTGACGATGGTCGCCAGCGCCCTTTTCCTGATCGTCATCGATATGACGGTGTTATATACCGCCCTGCCACGCTTAACTCAGGCACTGGATGCCAGCGCCTCGCAAAAACTCTGGATCGTCAACGCCTACCCGTTGGTGGTAGCCGGCCTGTTGCCCGGCGCCGGCATGCTGAGCGACCGAATCGGCCATAAACGGCTGTTTCTCGCTGGGCTACCGGTGTTTGCCGTCGCGTCGCTGTGCGCCGCCTTTGCGCCCACCGCCGAGTGGCTGATCGCCGCCCGTGTGTTCCTCGCCGTTGGCGCGGCAATGATGATGCCCGCCACGCTGTCCATCGTGCGCCACGTCTTTACCGACGAACGTGAACGCGCGCTGGCGATCGGCATCTGGGCCTCCGTGGCCTCCGGCGGTGCGGCCATCGGCCCGGTGGTCGGCGGCCTGCTGCTGGAGTATTTCTGGTGGGGTTCGGTGTTCCTGATCAATGTGCCGGTCGTGCTGCTGGTCTGGCCGCTGGCGTGGAAACTGATCCCGCGCTGCGGTGGCGATAACCCGCGCCCTTCGGACATCGTCGGTTCGGTACAGATCATGATTGGCCTGGTCGGCGCTATCTATGCGCTGAAGGAGCTGAGCAAGCCGACGCCTGATGCGATCGCCCTACTCGTGGCGGCCCCGATCGGCGTATTGTTCCTGGTGCTGTTCGTGCGTCGTCAGCAGCGCAGTGCTCACCCGATGATCGATTTCTCCCTGTTCCGCAACCGGCTGTTCGCGGGCGGCATCGGCGTGGCGTTGCTGTCGATGGTGGCGCTGATCGGCGTCGAGCTGGTGCTCAGCCAACGCTTGCAGCTGGTGCTCGGCCTTAGTCCGCTGCAGGCGGCACTGTTTATTTTACCGATCCCGCTGGCCTCGGCGCTGGCGGGGCCGATGGCCGGTTTGCTGCTGCCGCGCTACGGCGAACGCAGCATCATTCTCGGCGGTTTCGCCCTGACCGCCTTGGGCATCGCCAGCCTCGCCCTGCTGTCTCAGAGCGGCATGGCGCCGCAGCTGGTGAGCCTGGCGTTGGTGGGCTTTGGCCTCGGCGGCGTGATCACCGCCGCGTCCACCGCCATCATGTTGAATGCGCCGGAGGAGAAATCCGGCATGGCCGCATCGATCGAGGACGTCTCCTATGAGCTGGGCGGCGTGCTGGGCGTGACGTTGCTCGGCGGGCTGATGACGGCGGTTTACAGCCACAGTCTGGCGCTGCCGGCGGAACTGCCGGTCAGCGATTTGGCCTACGACAGCATCGACGAAGCGTTGCGTCTGGCGGCCGGGATGGCGGCCGATCGCGCGCAGCAGCTGACGCAGCTGGCGCGTTTGGCCTTTGATCGCGCCTTTATTACGGTGCTGATCGCCGCCGCACTGTTAATGGCGCTGGGCGCCGGCGCGGTAAAGCTGGCGCTGCGCAAGTAACCGATAAAAGCGGCTTTTTTCGCCTGCGGATCCTGCGTAAACTGATTCGGCAATTTGCTCGACGGATTTATCGTCATCGGTTTGAGCGATGGCAATAATGCCTGTTATCGTGTTTAACCCTGCGATAAATCCGGTTACTGTAACAGCTATGGAAATGAATTCTGTCTACTATCGGAACAAATAATCAGGAGAAGATTATTATGGCAACGGCAAAGAAAGCAGCGAAAACCCATATCGGCCTTGACAGTAAACAATCGGCAAAACTCGCCGAGGCGCTGAACGCGCTGTTGGCGAACTATCAGGTGCTGTATATGAACGTGCGCGGCTATCACTGGAATATTACCGGCCCGCAGTTCTTTGAACTGCACGCGAAATTCGAAGAGACATATAACGATCTGCTGACCAAGGTGGATGAGCTGGCGGAACGTATTCTGACGCTGGGCTCGCAGCCGCGCCACGCTTTCAGCGACTATCTGAAAACCGCCGACATCAAGGAACACACCAACGTGACCGATGATAAAGGCACGCTGCGCGGCCTGTTGGAAGGGTATTCAGTCTTGCTGCAACAGCAGCGTGAGCTGCTCGCGGTCGCGGCAGACGCCGGTGACGAAGGCACCGCGTCGCTGATGAGCGATTACATCAAAGAGCAGGAAAAACAGGTCTGGATGCTCAACGCCTATCTGGGCAAATAACCCTGGCGCCATAACAAAACAGTCCCTCACGGGACTGTTTTCGTTTTACCACTCGCAGGATACCGCAAACAGCAGCGCGCGCCGGTGCTGATCGTCCAGGCGGCGCCGCACCCGGATAATATGGCGATTGCTGCACGACTGGCGCTCCAGCCAGCGATGCCGGCGGCGTTGGCTCTGCCGCAACATGCGCCAGCGGCCCACTTCATTTCTACTGCGTCTCATAATTCCGTCACTCGTTCGTCTAATGCCAACCGCGGGCATTATAGCCCTTTCAGCCCGTGATCCAAGCCGCAGTTATCGGCGGCACAGCGGGCGCCACGCAGGAAAAAACCGCCCTTTCATTTTCAGCAAGTGCCTTAACTTCATCATATTTATGTAACATAAGCGCCGATAAAAGGTTTCGCCTTGACCGATCTGTGCGTACACTCATCATTGGTGGTTTGCGAACGGGATTTTTCGCCTTTATGACAACATTTTATACCGTAATCAGTTGGCTCATGGTGTTCGGCTACTGGCTGCTGATCGCCGGCGTGACGATGCGCATTTTGATGAAACGCCGTGCGGTTCCCTCTGCCATGGCCTGGCTGTTGGTTATCTACATTCTGCCGCTGTTCGGCATCGTGGCCTATCTCTCTTTCGGCGAACTGCACCTGGGCAAGCGCCGGGCCGAGCGCGCCAAGGCCATGTGGCCGTCAACCGCGCGCTGGCTGAAAGAGCTGAAAGAGAGCCGTCGCATTTTCGCCACCGAGTACAGCGAGGTCGCCGAACCGCTGTTCCAGCTGTGCAACCGCCGCCAGGGCATCGACGGCGTCAAGGGCAACCAGCTGCAGCTGCTCACCACCACCGACGACACGCTAAAAGCGCTGATCCGTGACATTGAGCTGGCACGCCACAACATCGAAATGGTGTTCTATATCTGGCAGCCCGGTGGCCTGGTCGATCAGGTGGCCGAGTCGCTGATGGCCGCCGCCCGACGCGGCGTACACTGCCGCCTGATGCTGGACTCCGCCGGCAGCCTGCAATTCTTCCGCAGCCCCTACCCGGCGATGATGCGCAACGCCGGCATCGAAGTGGTCGAGGCGCTGAAGGTCAACCTGCTGCGCGTATTTCTACGCCGCATGGATCTGCGTCAGCACCGCAAAGTGGTGCTGATCGACAACTACATCGCCTATACCGGCAGCATGAACATGGTCGATCCGCGCTACTTCAAGCAGGACGCGGGTGTCGGCCAGTGGATCGATCTGATGGCGCGCATGGAAGGCCCGGTGGCCACCACCATGGGCATCGTCTATGCCTGCGACTGGGAGATTGAAACCGGCAAGCGCATTCTGCCGCCGCCGCCGGACGTCAATATCATGCCGTTCGAGCAGGAAAGCGGCCATACCATTCAGGTGATCGCCTCCGGCCCCGGCTTCCCCGAGGAGATGATCCACCAGGCGCTGCTGACCGCGGTCTATTCCGCGCGCGAGCAGCTGATCATGACCACGCCGTACTTCGTGCCGAGCGACGATCTGCTGCACGCCATCTGCACCGCCGCCCTGCGCGGCGTCGAGGTCAGCATCATCGTGCCGCGCGACAACGATTCGATGATGGTGCGCTGGGCCAGCCGCGCATTCTTCTCCGAGCTGCTGGAAGCCGGCGTGAAAATCTATCAGTTCGAAGGCGGCCTGCTGCATACCAAGAGCGTGCTGGTGGACGGCCAGCTCAGCCTGGTCGGCACCGTTAATCTGGACATGCGCAGCCTGTGGCTGAATTTCGAAATCACGCTGGTGATCGACGATGACGGCTTCGGCAGCGATTTGGCCTGCGTGCAGGAAGATTACATCGCCCGTTCCCAGCTGCTGAACGCCAAAGAGTGGCTGAAGCGGCCGTTCTGGCATCGCCTGGTCGAGCGCCTGTTCTACTTTTTCAGCCCGCTGCTGTAAAAGCCGCGGCGAGCGTGCTTTAATAACGCCAAATCATTTGTTATCAGGATTTTTTTATGGATTTGAATAACCGCCTTACCGAAGACGAAACGCTGGAACAGGCCTACGACATCTTCCTCGAATTGGCCGGCGACAATCTGGATCCGGCGGATATTCTGCTGTTCAACCTGCAGTTTGAAGAGCGCGGCGGCGCAGAACTGTACGATCCCTCCGAAGACTGGAGCGAGCACGTGGATTACGACCTGAACCCGGACTTCTTCGCCGAAGTGGTGATCGGTCTGGCGGACAGCGACGGCGAGCCGATCAACGACGTGTTCGCCCGCGTGCTGATCTGCCGCGAGAAAGACCACAAGCTGTGCCACATTCTGTGGAAAGAGTGATTCGCCGCTGGCGCATCGGATAAAAAAAGCCCCGCTCATTCAGCGGGGCTTTTTGTTGCCGGCTAGCGGCGCATTACAGCGGATCGACCTTCAGGCAGGATACCGCGTGGCGGAAACTGCCCTCCAGCAGCGGACGCGTCTTGGCGCACTCCGGCCCGGCTATCGGGCAGCGGGTGCGGAACACGCAGCCGGTCGGCGGGTTGATCGGCGAAGGCAGCTCCCCTTCCAACAGCTGGATCTGCTTTTCCTTCTCCTTGTCGGGATCCGGGATCGGCACCGCCGACATCAACGCCTTGGTGTAAGGGTGCTGCGGGTTGTGATACACCTCGTCATAGGTGCCCAGCTCCACCGCATGGCCCAGGTACATCACCAGCACGCGATCGGAAATGTGCTTCACCACCGCCAAATCGTGGGCGATAAAGATCAATGACAGCCCCATCTCGCGCTGCAGCTGCTGCAACAGGTTCACCACCTGCGCCTGAATCGACACGTCCAGCGCGGAGACCGGTTCGTCGCAGATCACCAGCTTCGGCTCGAGGATCAGCGCGCGCGCGATGCCGATACGCTGGCACTGGCCGCCGGAGAACTCGTGCGGATAGCGGTTGATCAGGTTAGGCAGCAGGCCGACCTTCAGCATCATCGCCTTGACCTTGTCCTTCACTTCCTGACGCGGCATTTTCGGGTAGTAGGTGCGCAGCGGCTCGGCGATGATCTCGCCGATGGTCATGCGCGGGTTGAGCGAAGCCAGCGGATCCTGGAAGATCATCTGGATATCGCTGCGGGTTTTGCGCCAGTCGGCGTCGCTCATGCCCAGCAGATCTTTCCCCAGCCAGGCGACGCGCCCGCTGGTGGCCTTCACCAAGCCGATGATGGCGCGCGCGAAGGTGGATTTACCGCAGCCGGATTCGCCGACCACGCCGAGGGTCTCGCCCTCGAACAGCCTCAGCGTGACGCCATCGACCGCTTTCAAGGTTTTCGGCGGCTGCCAGAACCACTGTTTGTCGTCATGAATGTCGAAGTGCACTTTCAGATCGGCCACTTCGAGCAGCACTTTCTTGTCGGTTACCGCTGTCATACCAACGCCTCCACCGGTTTAAAGCAGGCGCGCAGGCGCCCTTCCCCAAATTGCTCCAACGGCGGAGCGCTCGCGCACTGTTCCATGGCGTACGGGCAGCGCGGCTGGAACGGGCAGCCTTTCGGCAACCGCAGCAGGTTCGGCGGATTGCCGGGAATGGTCAGCAACGCTTCGCCTTCGGCGTCGAGACGCGGCACCGCGTTCAACAGGCCGATAGAGTACGGATGGCTCGGCTGGTAGAACACCTCGCGCGCGCTGCCGTATTCCATGGTGCGGCCGGCGTACATCACCAGCACCTTGTTGCAGATGCCGGCCACCACGCCCAGGTCGTGGGTGATCATGATGATGGCGGTGTTGAATTCACGCTTCAGCTCATTGAGCAACGTCATGATCTGCGCCTGGACGGTCACGTCCAGCGCGGTGGTCGGCTCGTCGGCGATCAGCAGCTTCGGCCGGCACAGCAGCGCCATGGCGATCATCACGCGCTGGCGCATGCCGCCGGAAAATTCGTGCGGATACATGCGCATGCGCTTGCGCGCTTCTGGCATTTTCACCGCGTCGAGCATGCGTACCGACTCTTCGAAGGCTTCGCTTTTGCTCATTTTCTTATGCAGCATCAGCACTTCCATCAGCTGTTCGCCAACGCGCATATAAGGGTTGAGCGAGGTCATCGGGTCCTGGAAGATCATCGAGATCTCTTCGGCCCTCAACTTGTTGAGCTGATTTTCCGGCAGGTTGAGGATTTCGCGGCCGTTGAATTTGGCCGAGCCGCCGATGCGGCCATTGCTGGCCAGCAGCCCCATCAGGGCGAACGCGGTCTGCGATTTGCCGGAACCGGATTCACCGACGATGCCCAGCGTTTCGCCGGCCCGCAGGTCGAAGTTCAGATCGTTCACCGCCGTCACGTCGCCGTCCGGGGTGGAGAACGTGACGCGCAGGTCTTTCACGTCCAGCAGCGGCGACGTTTTGACCCCGACGCCGGTTTGCAGTTGAGGATGTTCAATGGTGCTCATGATTGCACTCCTTAACGATCTTTCGGGTCGAGGGCGTCACGCAGGCCATCGCCGATAAAGTTGAAACAGAACAGAGTGACAACCAGGAAACCCGCCGGGAACAGCAGCAACCACGGTGAAACTTCCATTGAGTTGGCGCCGTCGCTGAGCAATGCGCCCCAGCTGCTGAGCGGCTCCTGCGTGCCCAACCCCAGGAAGCTGAGGAAGGATTCGAACAGGATCATGCTCGGCACCAGCAGCGACGCGTACACCACCACCACACCGAGCACGTTAGGCACGATATGCCGCAGCACGATGTTGCGCGTGGAGACGCCGCATACCAGCGCCGCTTCGATGAACTCCTTACGTTTGAGACCGAGGGTTTGGCCGCGCACGATACGCGCCATATCCAGCCACGACACCATGCCGATCGCCACGAAGATCAACAGGATGTTCTGGCCGAAGAAGGTCACCAGCAGGATCACGAAGAACATGAACGGGAAGGAGTTGAGGATCTCCAGCAGACGCATCATCACCGAGTCGATCTTGCCGCCCAGATAACCGGACATCGCGCCGTACAGGGTGCCGACCACCACCGCCACCAGCGCCGCCGCCACGCCGACCATTAACGAGATGCGCCCGCCGATCGCCACGCGCACCAGCAGGTCGCGCCCGGAGGAGTCGGTGCCGAAATAGTGCCCCGATTCCAGGCTTGGGGCGGCAGACATCATCGCCCAGTCGGTATCGTCGTAGGCAAACTGCGACAGCATCGGCGCCAGTACCACAAACAGCGTGATCAACACCAGAATGAACAGGCTGCTGACCGCCGCGCGGTTGTGCATAAAGCGCCGGCGCGCGTCTTGCCACAGGCTGCGTCCTTCCACTTCCAGCTTCTCGCTGAAGTGTTCCAGAGCTTCGCTGTTCTTTTTAGTCAACATCATTCGCGTGCTCCAGATTAATAACGGATTTTCGGATCGATGACCGCATACAGCACATCGACGATCGCGTTGAACAGAATGGTCAGAGCGCCCACCAGAATGGTCAGGCTCAACACCAGGGAGTAGTCGCGGTTCAGCGCGCCGTTAACGAACAGCTGGCCGATCCCCGGCAGACCGTAGATGGTTTCGATCACCATCGAACCGGTGATGATACCGACGAACGCCGGCCCCATGTAGGACAGCACCGGCAGCAGCGCCGGCTTCAGCGCGTGGCGGAAAATGATGCGACGCATCGGCAAGCCTTTGGCGCGCGCGGTGCGGATGAAGTTGGAGTGCAGCACTTCAATCATCGAACCGCGCGTGATACGGGCGATGCTGGCGATATAGGCCAGCGACAGCGCCACCATCGGCAGGATGATGAACTTAGGCGCGCCGCCGTTCCAGCCGCCGCCCGGCAGCCATTTCAGCGTGATGGCGAAGATCAGCACCAGCAGCGGCGCCACCACGAAACTGGGTATCACCACCCCGGTCATGGCGAACCCCATCACCGTGTAGTCCCATTTGGTGTTCTGATTCAGCGCGGCGATAACGCCTGCGCTCACCCCCAGCACCACCGCCAGCAGAAACGCGGCCAGGCCGAGTTTGGCGGACACCGGGAAAGAGCTGGCGACCAGATCGTTCACCGAATAGTCCTTGTATTTAAAGGACGGGCCGAAGTCTCCCTGCGCAAGCTGCGCCAGATAATGACCGTACTGTTTCCAGATAGGATCGTTCAGATGATATTTGGCTTCGATGTTTGCCATCACTTCCGGCGGCAATGCGCGTTCCCCGGTAAAGGGACTGCCGGGCGCCAGGCGCATCATGAAGAATGAAATGGTGATAAGGATAAATAGTGTCGGGATCGCTTCCAATAAGCGACGAAGTATAAATTTAAGCATTGCCCTAACCCTGTGCGACAGCCTGATGACGGCTTATTATTCTCAACATGGGCCGGCGGCCTGCGCCGCCGGCTCTTACCGTATCAATGCTTGATGATGTACAGGTTTTTGTCGTACACGTTATCAAGCGGGTCTTTGCCGGTGTAGCCACCGACGTAAGGTTTCACCAAACGGGCGTTCACGTAGTAATACAGCGGAACGATGGCGGAATCTTTATCCAGCTGAACTTCCGCTTTCTGATACAGTTCGGCGCGCTCGTCTTTGCTCTTCGCGGTCAACACGTTGGCCATCAGCTTGTCGAACTCGGCGCTCTTATAGTGCGGGGTGTTACTGCTGCTGTCGGACAGCATCATGTTCAGGAACGAGCTCGGCTCGTTGTAGTCGGCGCACCAGCCGGCGCGCGCCACGTCATAGGTACCCTGATGGCGCGTGTCCAGGAAGGTTTTCCACTCCTGGTTCACCAGCTTCACGTCCACGCCCAGGTTTTTCTTCCAGATGGAGGCGGCGGCGATCGCCAGCTTTTTGTGCAGGTCTGAAGTGTTGTACAGCAGGGAGAAGGTCAGCGGTTTACCCGGGCCGTAGCCGGCGTCGGCCAGCAGTTTCTTCGCCACTTCGTTGCGTTTTTCCTGCGTCCAGCCGAACCACTCCGGCGGGGTCAGCTTGGCGCCGTCCGTGTATGGCGGCGTAAAGCTGTAGGCCGGCAGATCGCCCTGGTTTTTTACCTTGTTGACGATGATGTCGCGGTCCATGCCCAGCTTCAGCGCTTCACGCACGCGCGCATCGGTGAACGGTGCCTTCTGGTTGTTGATTTCATAGTAATAGGTGCACAGGTAAGGATCGACATGCACCTCTTTCGGGATCTCTTTTTTCAGCTTCTGGAACAGTTCGATCGGCATGTTGTTGTAAGTCATGTCGATTTCACCGGTGCGGTAGCGGTTAACGTCGGTCACTTCCGACGAAATAGGCAGGAACGTCACTTTATTGATGATGGTTTTGGCGTTATCCCAATATTCCGGGTTGCGTTCCAGTACGATGCGTTCGTTGACAATCCAGTCTTTCAGTTTGTAAGCGCCGTTGCTGACGTAGTTGGCCGGCAGCGTCCACTTCTCGCCAAACTTCTCCACCGCGTCTTTGTAAACCGGCTTCATGGCGTAGTGCGGGGTCATTTCAACCAGATAAGGCACCGGCTCGCTCAGGGTCACCTGGAAGGTGTGGTCGTCGATGGCCTTCACGCCCAGCGTCGACTTGTCTTTTTTACCGGCGATGATGTCATCGACGTTTTCCACATGGGCGTACTGCAGGTAGCTGGCGTAAGGCGACGCGGTTTTCGGATCCACCACGCGCTGCCAGCTGTAGACGAAATCTTGCGCCGTCACCGGCTTGCCGTTGGACCATTTTGCGTCTTTACGCAGGTGGAAGGTCCAGACTTTGAAATCCTTGTTATCCCAGCTTTCCGCGACGCCCGGCACGATGGAACCGTCCGGGCTGTTGTTCGCCAGGCCTTCCATCAGGTCGCGCGTGACGTTGTTTTCCGGCACGCCCTCGATCTTGTGCGGATCCAGCGACTGCACTTCGGAACCGTTGTTTTTGACGATTTCTTGCTTGTCGGCCAGCTGCACGCCCGCCGGGACGTCAGCGGCGAAAGCGCTGGTGGTTGCTGTGATACCCAGCGCGGCGATGACGCCGGCGGCAATGAGCGTTTTCTTCGTGATGTTGGTCATACTTATCGACTCCAGTTTTTTATTATCACAGGCTCTTCGTGGAACCTGCGTTGCCCGTAAGCGGACTCTGTTTTCCCGCCGCCGCGGAACGAATGCGGCGGCCGGCCTTCCCTATATTCCTCAGCGCCTCGGCGTGAGGAATACCCCTTTACTGCTTGATAATGTATAGATTTTTAACGTCGGTATAGTCCAGCGGATCTTTGCCGGTGAACCCACCCACCGTCGGCTTGATCAACCGCGCGCTGACGCGGTAATAAACCGGGACCAACGCGGAGTCTTTGTCCAGCTGCGCTTCTGCCTGCTGATAGAGCGCGGCGCGCGCGGCCTCATCCGGCGCCTTCAGCGTGGCGGCCATGATGGCGTCGAACGCCGGGCTCTTGTAGAACACGGTATTGATGCTGCTGTTGGACAGCACCAGGTTCAGGAACGCGCTGGGTTCGTTGTAATCCCCGCACCAGGTGGCACGCGCCACGTCGTATTGCCCCTGATGGCGGCTCTCCAGGGAAGTTTTCCATTCCTGGTTGCGCAGCGTGACCTCGGCGCCCAGGTTCTTCTTCCACATCGACGCGGCGGCGATCGCCTGCTGTTTGTTTTGATCGGAGGTGTTGTACAGCAGCGAGAACTTCAGCGGCTTGGCGTCGTTGTAGCCCGCTTCCGCCAGCAGTTTCCTGGCTTCGGCGTTGCGTTGCTCCTGACTCCAGCCGGCCCACGCCGGCTGCGTGAAGTTGGCGCCTTCCGTGAAGGTCGGCGTGAAACTGTAGGCCGGGATTTGCCCCTGGCCCATGATCTTGTTGGCGATAATGTCGCGATCCAGCGTCATCTTCACCGCGGTACGCACGCGCGGATCGGTGAACGGCGCCCGCTTGTTATTGAGCTCGTAATAGAAGGTGCACAGATAAGGGTTGACGTGCAGCTGCTCGGGCATTTCGCGTTTCATCTTGACGTACAGGTACGGCGGAATGGCGCTGTTGGTGATGTCGATCTCGCCGCTGCGGAAGCGGTTGACGTCGCTGACTTCCGAGGTAATCGGCAGGAAGGTCGCCTGATTGATCACCGTTTGCTTGTTGTTCCAGTAGCTTGGGCTGCGCTCCAGCACGATGCGCTCGTTCACCACCCACTCTTTCAGGCGGTAAGCGCCGTTGCCGACGTAATTGGCGGGCAGCGTCCATTTATCGCCGAATTTCTCCACCACCGCCCGTTTCACGGGTTTGAGCGACGTGTGGCTCAGCATGCTGATGAAATACGGCACCGGTTCGCTCAGGGTCACCTGCAGCGTCTGGTCGTCCAGCGCCTTGACGCCGAGGGTCTGCGGGCTCTTCTTGCCGGTCAGAATGTCGTCGATATTCTCGACTTTGGTATATTGCAGGTAGCTGGCATAGGGCGAAGCGATTTTCGGATCGGCCAGACGCTGCCAGCTGTAGACGAAGTCTTGCGCGGTCACCGGGCTGCCGTCGCTCCACACCGCGCCGGGGCGCAGGTGGAAGGTCCACTGCTGATAATTCTGGTTTTCCCAGCTTGTCGCCGCCGCGGGCACCACATGCCCGTTGGCGTCGGTGCTCACCAGCCCTTCCAGCAGGTTAAGAATGATATTGCTTTCCGGTACGCCCTCGACCTTATGCGGGTCCAATGAAGCCACTTCGCTACCGTTGTTGATCACAATATTCTGCTGCTGCGCCAATTGGACGCCGGCCGGAACCTCTGCCGCCAAACTGCTATTTACGGCGCCGGCACCCAGCGCGCCGCTAATCAACAAGGTCAAAGAAGTACGCTTCAGGGTTTGCTGCATAATCGAGGCTCCTTTTCACCGACAAGCATCGCTTATCGAAGTTTGTGAAGTGTTTATAAGAATTCTAAATAAACGGATACCAGCAAAAATCATTCCCGTTTTTGTGGCGCATTTCAGTTAATTGGCCACGGGAAAGTTGCTCGGAAATTAGCAGAAGCCAAATTCCATAGCCAATAAATTTTACGAAAATGTTAAGCAATTCTCTTTTATCGCACGAAGCCCGATCCGCCACCGGAGACGACCCTCCGGGAAAATATCACCCAACAGAATGATTTTAAAGATAAAAATACAAAACTCATTTCGTTTTAAACCGCCAGCACAATCTTACCGCCGCAAAAAGAAACATTCAGTTAACAATCCAGTCATTCAAAGAACAAACACCTGCCTATGTGCGGTTAATCACTAATAACACCTGGATGAAAGTGAGACAAGCCCCACAGAATGATGTGACTAATTTAACAACAGCGTGACCGTTGAACGGGGGCAAAATGGGCAGAAATGGGGGAGGAAAAGTGATTGAAATAACGCTTAGCGTTTTTTTTAAGCAGCAACATGAGATTTATGCAACATAAGAGTGCAACCGCATAAATTTTATTCATCCTGTGCACTATAATAATGCGAGCCAATAAATAATTTAAACTTTAAAATTAATTTTAGCCGCGCTAAGGCGAAAGGTGCGCGGCTAAACAAGGTATATTACAACAGGCCGGGGAATATCGCCTTAATGCCGGTAACGATAAACTCGATGCCGAGCGCCATCAGCAGCAGACCCATGATACGGGTGATCACGTTGATGCCGGTCTGCCCCAGCAAACGCACCAACAGCGGCGCGGCACGGAACAACAGCCAGCAGCAAAAGGCGAACAAGGCAATCGCGACCGTAAAACCGAGCAGGCTTTGCCAATTGTGATAACGGGAGCTCCACACGATGGTGGAACTGATCGCCCCCGGCCCCGCCATCAGCGGCAGCGCTAACGGCACCACGCCGATGCTTTCGCGGATCGCGCTCTCCGACTTCTCCTGTTTGTTCTGTTTGTCTTCCCCCAGCTTGCCGCTGATCATCGACATGGCGATGGTCACCACCAGAATACCGCCGGCGATGCGGAACGAATCGATAGAGATGCCGAACATCCGCAGGATCCCTTCCCCCAGGAACAGCGAGGTCCACAGAATGATGGCGACCGACAGGTTGGCGGTCAGGTTGGTTTTATTGCGCCCCGCTTCCGCCTGGTAGCTGGTCATGCTGATGAACACCGGCAAAATGCCCACCGGGTTGACCAGTGCAAACAGACCGACAAAGAACTTGATAAAGCCGGAAAGATCCAACAGAGATTGGCCCACAGATGGCTCCGCGTTAAGTACTATAAAAAGGTGTGCTGCCTATGCGCGCTAATGTAATGGAATTGCCGCGGCTAATCCATCCGGCCAGCGCAGCATTTTTGACTGTCAGCAAGTTACGCAGCAAAACAAATGCCCTTTGTTAAAGTGATGTATGGCCTTTTGATTTTTTATGTTGAAAAAAGAGTCATTTCTCACAGTTATCAAGAATAATTCCCAACACCAGCAAGCTGAAAGGTGTCAGCTTGCAGTTTTCATGATTTAGATCACAAATCAACTACCCAACAGTGGGTAAGCTCTTAGTCGTAGGCAGGGAGTAGAACAAAGTGGGTGGCCACATCGCCGGTTCCGTTCTTCTCACGGTCTGCCCCTCCGGCTAGCGTAGGGTAAAGCTCTTTAAGCAAATCAGCAGCATGCGAAGAAATAGCGCGGGAACGCCCCGGTATTCTCACCACCGTTTATTCCCGTTATGACTATACTAGTGGCTCGCACGGCTTATTTACTGAAAGAGTTTAACATTATCAGGAGAGCATTATGGCTGTAACGAATGTCGCTGAACTGAACGAGCTTGTCGCACGTGTCAAAAAAGCCCAGCGCGAATATGCCAACTTCACTCAAGAGCAAGTGGATAAAATCTTCCGCGCTGCCGCCCTCGCCGCTGCTGATGCCCGTATCCCGTTGGCCAAAATGGCCGTGGAAGAATCCGGAATGGGTATCGTCGAAGACAAAGTGATCAAAAACCACTTCGCTTCAGAGTACATCTACAACGCCTATAAAGACGAAAAAACCTGTGGCATCCTGTCTGAAGATGACACCTTCGGTACCATCACCATCGCCGAACCTATCGGCCTGATTTGCGGTATCGTTCCTACCACCAACCCAACTTCTACCGCGATCTTCAAAGCGCTGATCAGCCTGAAAACCCGTAACGGCATCATCTTCTCGCCGCACCCGCGTGCGAAGAATGCCACCAATAAAGCCGCCGATATCGTGCTGCAAGCCGCTATCGCCGCCGGCGCACCAAAAGACATCATCGGTTGGATCGACCAACCGACCGTCGAGCTGTCCAACCAGCTGATGCACCACCCTGACATTAACCTGATCCTGGCCACCGGTGGCCCGGGCATGGTGAAAGCCGCCTACAGCTCCGGCAAGCCGGCCATCGGCGTCGGTGCCGGTAATACACCGGTCGTGGTAGACGAAACCGCAGACATCAAACGCGTGGTCGCCTCTATCCTGATGTCCAAAACCTTCGACAGCGGCGTTATCTGCGCTTCCGAACAGTCGGTCATCGTTGTTGACGCTATTTATGATGCGGTGCGTGAACGTTTCGCTTCCCACGGCGGCTATCTGCTGCAGGGTAAAGAACTGAAAGCGGTTCAGGACATCATCCTGAAAAACGGCGGTCTGAACGCAGCTATCGTCGGGCAATCCGCACCGAAAATCGCCGAGATGGCAGGCATCAAAGTGCCAGCCAACACCAAAGTGCTGATCGGCGAAGTGAAGCTGGTCGACGAGTCCGAGCCTTTCGCCCATGAAAAACTGTCGCCTACCCTGGCGATGTACCGGGCCAAAGACTTCGAAGACGCCGTCGCCAAAGCTGAAAAACTGGTCGCCATGGGCGGTATCGGCCACACCTCCTGCCTGTACACCGACCAGGATAACCAAACGGCTCGCATCGCCTACTTCGGCGATAAAATGAAAACGGCTCGTATCCTGATCAACACCCCGGCTTCTCAGGGCGGTATCGGCGACCTGTATAACTTCAAACTCGCGCCTTCGCTGACGCTGGGTTGCGGCTCCTGGGGTGGTAACTCCATCTCTGAGAACGTCGGACCTAAACACCTGATCAACAAGAAAACTGTAGCGAAGCGAGCAGAAAACATGTTGTGGCATAAACTTCCGAAATCGATCTACTTCCGCCGGGGCTCGCTGCCTATCGCGCTGGAAGAAGTGGCGACCGACGGGGCAAAACGCGCCTTCATCGTGACCGACCGTTTCCTGTTCAACAACGGCTATGCCGACCAGATCACCAAGGTTCTGAAGTCTCACGGCATCGAAACCGAAGTGTTCTTCGAAGTGGAAGCCGACCCGACGCTGAGCATCGTGCGTAAAGGCGCCGAGCAGATGAACTCCTTCAAACCGGACGTCATCATCGCGCTGGGTGGCGGCTCGCCGATGGACGCCGCGAAAATCATGTGGGTGCTGTACGAACATCCTGAAACCCACTTCGAGGATCTGGCGCTGCGCTTCATGGACATCCGCAAGCGTATCTACAAGTTCCCGAAAATGGGTGTGAAAGCGAAAATGATCGCCATCACCACCACGTCAGGCACCGGTTCGGAAGTCACGCCGTTTGCTGTCGTAACCGACGACACCACCGGACAGAAATACCCGCTGGCCGACTACGCGCTGACCCCGGACATGGCAATTGTCGATGCCAACCTGGTGATGAACATGCCGAAATCCCTGTGCGCCTTCGGTGGTCTGGATGCGGTCACCCACGCGCTGGAAGCCTACGTCTCGGTGCTGGCGAACGAATACTCCGACGGCCAGGCGCTGCAGGCGCTGAAACTGTTGAAAGAGTATCTGCCGGCCAGCTATAAAGAAGGCGCGAAAAATCCGGTTGCCCGTGAACGCGTGCACAACGCCGCCACCATCGCCGGTATCGCCTTTGCCAACGCCTTCCTCGGGGTCTGTCACTCCATGGCGCACAAGCTGGGTTCAGAGTTCCACATTCCGCACGGCCTGGCCAACGCGATGCTGATTTCCAACGTCATTCGCTACAACGCGAACGACAACCCGACCAAGCAGACGGCCTTCAGCCAGTACGACCGCCCTCAGGCGCGCCGCCGCTACGCTGAAATCGCCGACCACCTCGGCCTGAGCGCACCGGGCGACCGCACTGCGCAAAAGATTGAGAAACTGCTGGCCTGGCTGGACGAGCTGAAAACCGAGTTGGGTATCCCAACCTCCATCCGTGAGGCGGGTGTGCAGGAAGCGGACTTCCTGGCGAAAGTCGACAAGCTGTCGGAAGATGCGTTCGACGACCAATGCACCGGCGCCAACCCACGTTATCCGCTGATTGCCGAGCTGAAGCAAATCATGCTGGACACCTTCTACGGCCGCGAATTCAGCGAAGCGGTAGAAGAGGAAGCTGCCGCTCCGGCTGCAGCCAAAGCCGCGGTAAAGAAGCCCAAGAAATAACGGTTCCGTGAACCGATAAAAAAACCCGCCAAACGGCGGGTTTTTTATTGCGCCTGAGGCGCTCTATTTCAATTCACGCCGCCAAAACGCTTCAGCGGGCTCTGACGGCGTTTTCACCCCTAATCCAGGGAGTGAATCGCCTCTTTATAATGCTTGCGGCAGACGGAGACATAGCTCTCGTTACCGCCAATCACCACCTGTTCACCAGCATGCATCGCTTTGCCATTCTCGTCCAGTCGCAACACCATATTGGCTTTGCGCCCGCAGTGACAGATGGTTTTCAACTCAACCAGCTTATCGGCCCAGGCCAGCAAATATTGGCTGCCGGTAAACAACTCACCGAGAAAATCGGTGCGCAGGCCGTAACACAATACGGGAATGTCCAATTGGTCCACCACGTCGCACAATTGCTCAACCTGCGCTTTGGTCAGGAACTGGCTTTCATCGAGCAGCACACAATGCACCTGCTGCTGTTGATGCTCTTGCTGAATCATGGTGAAGAGCATTGAGTCGTTGTTGTAAAGCTGGGCCTGCGAAGATAATCCGATGCGTGAGCTGACCTTGCCTACGCCATAGCGGTGATCGATCTCCGCGGTGAACACCAACGTGCGCATCCCACGCTCTTGATAGTTATATGAAGACTGTAGCAGCGCGGTAGACTTGCCGGCATTCATCGCAGAGTAATAAAAATAAAGTTGAGCCATGGCCCCGCCACTCCGATGGTATAAGAAATATTCAAATGTTGATTAGGACGGTGAGTGTACCATAACCCGCCCCCCGGCTCAGCCCAAAGCGAACGAATATTGCGTTCGCCGTAATAATGCGCTTTCAAGCGAAACATATCGTTCTGTCGGCATGTTCTTTTAACAGCTATTTACAGGATAATGTATGCCTGTCATCACTATTAATTCTTGCTAATGGTTAGGCCCGGTCATTTGCCCATTAATGCATAGCCCCCCTTTTCCCCTCCGCAGGCGCTGTAGCGGCGGCGGAACGCCTGTCTATTATACGTGAGGCCAATAATGGGCATTTAATCGCCTCCGCCGACGCCCCGACGTTACCTGACGCAATCTTTACCTATATACCCCTATTGTTTACAATGTCTGCCTTGCCATGGCGTGATTAAGCCCACAGAACCCATTGTAATATTGATATAAATTACGGCGATAACTTATCGATGAAAGCCTTGCGCCACGCGCCCTTTAAAGCCTGTCTGCTGAAATTTTGACTTAAGCACGATGAAGGTAATAGTTAACAGGCCTTCCTATTATTTGTCGGACTGATCCGATTAACGGTTTTTTTAAAGGTAAATTTGAGTATTCAAGTCAATTTGGCTATTGCAGAAAAGAAAAGAGCACTCTATTATTATCGAGACGCCCCCCACCAATATAATTTGAGACTAGGACAATGAGCGAAGCATTAAAGATTTTGAACAACATCCGCACCCTGCGCGCCCAGGCAAGAGAATGCACTCTGGAAACGCTGGAAGAAATGCTCGAGAAACTGGAAGTTGTTGTGAACGAACGTCGCGAAGAAGACAGCCAGGCTCAAGCAGAAATCGAAGAACGTACTCGTAAGCTGCAGCAATACCGCGAAATGCTGATTGCTGACGGTATCGACCCGAATGAACTGCTGCAAACCATGGCTGCCAACAAAGCTGCCGGTAAAGCAAAACGTGCAGCACGTCCTGCTAAATACCAATATAAAGACGAAAACGGCGAGCTGAAAACCTGGACCGGCCAAGGCCGTACTCCTGCGGTGATTAAGAAAGCTATCGAAGAGCAAGGTAAATCTCTGGACGATTTCCTGCTGTAATAGCGATTCAGTCCGTATCTGAAAGGCTCCCTGCGGGGGGCCTTTTCATTTTCAAGCTTATCGTTCTGTTCCCGCCCCCCTATCCTTTTAGTAAATATCCTAATTCGCTTTTCCTTCGAGCATGCAATTTCAGTGAAAAAAAAGGGACCCTAAGGCCCCCTTTATCGCATTCTATCACGTTCAATTATTAAACCTGATAGAATGCCTTATACCAGTCAACGAAGCGCTTCACGCCCTCTTCAACGCTGGTTTCCGGTTTAAAACCAATGTCACGATAAAGCTCTTCCGTATCTGCGCTGGTATCCATTACGTCACCAGGCTGCATCGGCAGCATATTCTTGCGGGCGGTCACCCCCAATGCCTGCTCCAACGCACGGATATATTCCATCAGTTTAACAGGTGCGCTATTGCCGATATTATAAACATGATACGGTGCCGAACTCGTCGCCGGCGATCCCTGCTCAACGGTCCATGATGGATCCGCTTGAGGAATAACCGCCTGCAGCCGCACAATCGCCTCAGCGATATCATCAATGTAAGTAAAGTCACGGTGCATTTCACCGTGGTTATATACATCGATGCTCTCCCCCGCCAATATGGCCTTGGTGAATTTGAACAGCGCCATATCCGGACGCCCCCAAGGGCCATATACGGTAAAGAAGCGCAGCCCCGTCGTCGGGAGACCATATAAATGGGAGTAGCTGTGCGCCATCAGCTCATTGGCCTTTTTCGTTGCCGCATACAGTGACACGGGATGGTCAACCGAATCTTCAGTAGCAAACGGCAGCTTGCGATTCAGGCCATATACCGAACTGGAAGAGGCGTAGAGCAAATGCTCAACTTTATTATGACGGCAGCCTTCCAGAACGTTTAAATGGCCGATCAGGTTAGCATCCGCATAAGCCAACGGATTAATCAGCGAATAACGAACGCCAGCTTGAGCCCCTAAATGGATGACTCGCTGGAACTGATGCTCGGCAAACAATGTCGCCATGCCTTCTCGGTCGGCTAAATCCAGCTTGATAAAGCGGAATCCCGGCTTATCCGCCAGTCTGTCCAGACGGGCCATTTTCAGGCCCACGTCATAATAATCATTCAGATTATCAATGCCGACAACCTGATGCCCGGCAGCCAATAAACGTTCTGCAACGTGATAACCAATGAACCCGGCGGCGCCTGTAACCAGAAATTTCATGCCCACTCCTTAAATCACTGGTTTAATCGAGGCTCCGCGACCAATCGCGTAGTAGGTAAAGCCGCGATTTTCCAAACGCTCTGGATCGTACAGGTTACGTCCATCAAAGATCACCGGCTGCTTCAACGCACTCTTGATCACATCGAAATCTGGTGCGCGGAAGTTCTGCCATTCGGTGCAGATCACCAAAGCGTCGGCGCCGTGCAACGCAGCCTCCTTGGTCCCCACCAGCTTCAAATCGTCACGCTGACCATAGATGCGTTGAACTTCGTTCATCGCTTCTGGATCATAGGCTTGAACGGTGGCGCCAGCAGCCCACAGCTGCTCCATCAGCACGCGGCTGGACGCTTCACGCATGTCATCGGTATTCGGCTTGAACGCCAGGCCCCACAGCGCGAAGGTTTTACCCTTCAGATCGCTGCCGAAGTAGTCTTTGATAAAGCTGTTCAGCTTGTCTTTCTGTTTGTAGTTGACCTGCTCTACCGCCTGCAGCAGCTTCGGTTGGTAACCGATTTGCTCCGCCGTGCGGATCAACGCCTGGACATCTTTCGGGAAGCAAGAGCCACCGTAGCCGCAGCCAGGGTAGATGAAGTGATAACCGATGCGTGAGTCGGAGCCGATGCCTTGACGCACTTTCTCAATGTCCGCTCCCAGCATTTCCGCCAGGTTGGACATTTCGTTCATGAAGCTAATCTTGGTCGCCAGCATGCAGTTGGCGGCATACTTGGTCAGCTCTGCGCTGCGGATATCCATCATGATCATACGATCGTGATTGCGGTTAAACGGCTCGTACAGCTCGCGAATAGGTTCGATCACATCTTTATTATCGGTACCGATCACGATGCGCTCAGGGCGCATACAGTCTGCAACCGCCGCACCTTCCTTCAGGAACTCCGGGTTAGACACCACGTCGAACGGCACGCTACTGCCGCGTTTCGCCAGCGTTTCCGACATCACCTGACGCACTTTGTCCGCCGTGCCGACCGGAACGGTGGATTTGTCGATCACCACTTTACGATCGGTCATGTGCTCGGCGATGGTACGCGCAACCGTAGTGACATATTTCAGGTCAGCGGAACCGTCTTCATCCGGCGGCGTACCGACGGCGATGAACTGGATATTCCCGTGCGCCACGCCCGCTTTGGCATCGGTAGTGAAATGCAGACGGCCGGCCTCATAGTTTTGCTGCACCAGCGGCGTCAGGCCCGGCTCAAAAATCGGGATATTGCCTTTTTTCAGGTTTTCGACTTTTCGCTCATCGACGTCAATGCACATAACGTCATGGCCAACTTCAGCCAGCACGGCGGCCTGCACCAGCCCCACATAACCAATACCAAAAACTGTTACTTTCATGTGAAAATCCTAGTTTTTCAAATTAAGACGAAAGATCACGCAATTATTTCTTGTCAGCGGCAACAACCTGTTGCAGCCACTGAGAAAATTCTTTGCCCAGGCTGGCATGGCGCATGCCGTATTCCACAAATGCCTGCATGTAACCCAATTTGTTGCCACAATCATGGCTCACGCCTTTCAGGTGATACGCTTCCACCGTTTCCTGCTGCATCAACATTTCGATGCTGTCAGTCAGTTGAATTTCGTCGCCTGCGCCTGGAGGCGTTTTCGCCAACAGCGGCCAAATATCGGCAGACAGCACATAACGACCAACAATTGCCAGGTTGGAAGGCGCTTTATCCGGCGACGGCTTTTCGACTACGCTGACCATCGGCGCGCTTTCGCCGGGTTGCAGCTCAACGCCCTTGCAGTCGGCTACGCCGTAGTTGCCAACATCCTTATGCGGCACGGGTTCAACCATGATCTGACTGATACCGGTGGTCTCGAAGCGTTGCAGCATGTCGTGCAGGTTATCCTTTTTCGGATCGGCGCTGTATTCGTCGAGGATCACGTCCGGCAATACCACCGCAACCGGCTCATCGCCCACCATCGGGTAGGCACACATGATAGCGTGCCCCAGGCCTTTGGCATTCCCCTGGCGGACTTGCATCACGGTAACGCCTTTTGGGCAGATCGACTGTACTTCATCCAGCAATTGGCGCTTGACGCGTTTTTCCAGCATCGCTTCCAGTTCGAAACTGGTATCAAAATGGTTTTCGATCGAGTTTTTGGAGGAGTGAGTGACCAGCACAATCTCGTTAATCCCTGCCGCAATGCACTCATTGACGACGTATTGGATCAGCGGTTTATCAACCAGCGGCAGCATTTCTTTTGGAATGGCTTTAGTGGCCGGTAACATCCGCGTACCCAAGCCTGCAACCGGGATCACGGCTTTTCTGACTTTGCGATTTACAGCAGGCATTATTTCCTCTCTTAAAGCTAAAGAGCTCATTTTATGAGCTTGGGTTCGATATAAAAAAACCTTCGGAGTATACCAGCTTATGCGCGCCGAGCATTAGCCAGAACACAAATCGAAAACATTTAGGACTATTACCCGTTCCGATAATCGGGAGAATAAATAAACGGTTTAATTACCAATAAGTGAATAGCTTAAGATCTCACCGCTTGGCGCCCGTTATTCAGCGCTCAGCATCAACCGCAGTCGGCCCCCGCTGCCCCATACCTGACATTGCCAGGCGGTGCAACGTTGACTGATCTGGTTCATGTAGGTCGCCCCCAGCGTCCCCAGCGGTACACCGTTGCTCAGTTGAATTTGATTATCACCGGTATTGACGTTGGCATGCAGCCCGGCGGACACCAGAATCAGGTTCTTATTTTCGGCGTGATAATATCCCAGCAACAGTGGAAATTGGCCATCTAATTTCCCCTGCCGCAATAATTGATTAACCTGCTTTAACAATGCTGACATTTGCGGCAGGCGATGTTGTTGATTAGCCAGATGGTCTTGCAGCAATCCATTAAATAAAGCGCGCAACAACAATGCCGCCAATACGCCATTATCGCCGGCGCGCGTGACGTCCAGGCAATAGAATGCCAGGTCTTTTTCTGACAATGCGGCAATATCCAGCACCAGGCCGGGATTTTCGCCCGTGGTTAACTGCCGATAGTTGATCCGACAATGTGCAATGGTCTGCTGTACCGGCGGTTGCAGTTGTTTAAGCAGTTTGACGGCTTCGGAAGGGTTTTTGCTCAGCGCATCCCAATCCTGAAACAGCTCAACCTCTTCAATCGCCTGGGAGGTGAACATATTGGGGTATAAACACGCCAGCACCGCTTCACGCAGGCGATTGAGATCGGTCAGGGGCTTCAGCAGGACATCCTGCACGCCCAAGCGCAACACCTTGGCAATATCAGCC